>VOQK01010649.1:15060-27729 GCA_015052645.1 Benitochromis conjunctus | reverse complement strand
TGCCAGTCCACAAACGATCTCTGGTAACTTCCAGACAGCAGAGAGACATTGATCTGCATATACGAGAGACTACAAAAACAGACGAGAAGGCATTTACACAGAAGAATTTCAGTAGAGTCTTTTTTTTCCCCCAATATTTTGTCAGTGTTTGTTTTTAAATCTAAACACCAGTGAACACAGCAACAGAAGGTGCTCATTTTTTTAGTACACACTTGATTGTGACTCACTGAACTCCCAAGACGTAAAAGGACATCTCAGGTAAAGCGCTAAAATCACCTAGAAGCACTGTGCATGCAGTATTATCATGATAAGATTATATTTATGTTGGTTGACTTTCATTTTTTAAATATTTTTAAATGTTTAAAAGCCACTAACAGACATTTGCAGTTACTAATGATTGAGTGAAGCCATGAGGAGGAAAGTGCAATGGTGTGGTGATAAACAGCATCACGCTCTCTGCTTAAATCTAAATTCCTGTTAAGCTTTCTTTAATGATTTTTCTCACAAATCAGTGCGCATACACTGTACATTTATGTTGCATATACTGTGTATCTGCATGGCTAAGACAATGCTCTACATGTCTGTCTGATAAAATCAGACTGAGGTTTATGGGAGTGTCACTGGGAACAGGTGTTCAAGGGCGGTGCAGTGTGTGTTTGAGCATCTGTGCATCTGTGCACTGCATGTATGGGTGTCACGAGAGATTAGTGGCTTAGGTCAGAGACACGGGGTCGATTATGGAATTACAGGATCATGGGGGCTGCCTATTGTTCCTATAGCCCAGGATCACTGCCGTGCTGCCTCACCGAGACGAGCACGAAGCACGTGAACATGAAGAGAGCCTCCAGAAGCAGAGGGCTCTCCACAGATCAGTAACTCGAATCATCTACTTTACAAACAGATGTCTCAGAACCTGAGCGTGTTCTGCAACAATAGATTTCTTTTATTCAGTAATTTGTCTCACACACCAGTAGAAAAGCTGTCCCTAACATTTCGGCATCCAGTTGACAGCGTGCAAGAGAAAGAAAATGTGTTCAGTAAGAACGTGAAAGTGAAATGCATGCTGGGTATTGTGCCGAACCATAATATGCTTCTTTAGAAAGTTCTGGCAGAACAGGACCTAAAATTGCATAATTTAAAAAACAACAATCCCAGAGAATACTGTTCACATAATTCTCCTTTCACAGTCTGTATTTTTGTAGCTTTTTTTAGTTTCCATTTCTAGTTCTTTGCTCAATTGAATGTGCCACACTGTAGAAGTGAAATATAAAAGGCTGTCTGAGTGATCAAAAACAAGCACTAATCATTTCTGCCTCGATCCTTCTCCTGTCACCTTGCCCTTTAATTTCCTGCAGAAAGCGCACAAGAGGCAGAGCGAGCGCAGGCTTTCTGTTCCTGTGCTCCCTGTCCTCTTAGCCTTATCCTGCTATTCACTGATTAACCCTTACCCTGCAGCCTTCTTCTCTCACCCGTTCTTCTACACTTTGAATCTCCTCTAATGATAAGAGGCTATTCTCATTCTAGCGATAACTTTCTGCATTATCCATCTTTCCCATGCTCATCACCACTGCACATTCACTCGCCATAGAAAGAAGTCATGCTCACCATAACTGCGGCTTAATGACAGACTCGGGCTGATCGGATATTAGAGTAAGAGATATATGTGGACATAAAGAGATCTGCACGAGCACGGTTAAAACTTGTCAATTAATCCGGTGCTTCCCGACCAACTGCTCGGGACCTCCCAAGGGGGTGCTATGATAAATCGAAAGAGGGTCGTGGGAGCGTTCAGAAAATTAAAAACTAAAGATTTATTAACATTATTCAAACTTTTCTTTTCTCTCTTGAGCTTATGAAAATCTGTCAACCATTTGTGATGACAAAAATAACTCACCTCAAAGCTTGAAATGAGGGGTCACATTAAGACACTGTTTAATTTGAAGGACAGATGTGGACTGTTGAATTAAATCTTTCTTAATAAAAGAAAGTAAATACAAACTTATCAGCCTGAAATCATCACAAGAATGAGACCATAAACCTGTCTGTTGTCGCCCCAGGAAACCACAGCTTTGACTGTCTAGAGGAGGCACCTGCCTGTGAAGCGAACTCTGATACTGTGCCGCATGTGTTTCAGCACCGATGGCCTTTCTTGGACTGGCTGGCATACTAAAAGCCGGAAACATATGGCGTTTCTCCTTTGAATGTACTTCCTTTTCTTAAAAAAAAAATAAAAAATTGAGAATAGGAAGAGAAAGGATCAGGCTCTACACAAACACTGGCTTCTCATCCAGTATTTCTTAAGAAGCAAATTGGTCATGAAGTCGATAACCCAGTCCAAGATTTGGCTTATCTGCATCTTGCCACCCACATTATGATCTCACCCGGCTGGGACAGAAGCACTGGTTTAGGGCGAATCAGCCTATTGTGAGATTTAAAAAAACAAAACAAAACAAAAAAAACACATGACAGAGGAAACAGAAAAGCCACCTCTCTTTCAAAAGGGGTCACAATATCAGCCTTGTTCTTTGGAAATGTGGAGGCAGAGCATGTCTGTTTGATTCGTCATGGCGCTGATCACCTGCAGAGTAATAATACCAATGTAAGCAGCAACATGATTGTGCCACATACATACGTCAGCCTCTCTAATATCCACAGCAGTCTCAACTGTGGGACCACAGAGAGCCTGGGTGGCTGCAAAGAAGGGAATAACATCGCCATCTAGAGGCTCGAGTCAGCATCTTTCCCACACACAGCTCTCAACAGGGAAAAAAAAAATGCTTGTCATGCTCTTCCAAGTTACTCACAGAACTACTCACACACTTCTCAACAAGTGGATTCAAACAGCCACAACAGGAAGCTGCCCACAAAACCGCAGTAAAATACACGTCAAACAGCAGAGAGGCCCTTCAGCATCGAAAGATTTACCCACCGCTCAATGAGACTCAGAACTATAGCTCCCCATGCAAGGTCACTTCCAGCCAGCATGCAATATTGCTGGGGTGAGAACAGGGGGAGAGAAAGGCAGATAGCAGAGATGATGAGGGAGGATAAATACTTGACACACAGATAACCTTCGATGAGAGCATGCACAGCTTGGAGCTTATCTCAACCGAGACAGGTGACAGTGAAACAATGGCAAAATAAATGGCCAGAGATGGAGGAAAAGCCTCCACGGGGCGGAGATTTTTTAAATATTCTTACCTATGATGGGAGCCAGACGGAAAATATCAGACAGGCGGCTGTTCACGGGTTCATACGGAGAGTCTTCTAAGAAATCATTACCTGCGGGAAAGATGACAGCATGTTATAGATACAAACACACACATAGATACATTTTCGGCCTCCTTGTGTTGTTTATCACCCATACACTGGCCTGCATGTGACACGGGTTATTTGGGTCAGTCGATATCCACGCTGGCGCACAGCCACATGCTTGATTAGGCAGGTTGGTCAGCTGTGTTGCGCAACTGCAAGTCGACTCGCTGGCGATGAGCTGGATGCAGTTTGAGGACTAAAAGGCCCCCCTGCTATGATCGACACTTTGAGATGGCACAGCCAGCGCTAAGGGGCTTCACGCTCTATTATCCTCGAGGGAAGTGATTCGAGAGGTCAAAAGGTATCTGAAGCGCAGTAGGACCACGTCTGTGAACCAAGTCAGGGGGGCAAATTTGACTGAAAGTTGTGCCTGGTCACATTGGTTGTGTGCTACTTGTTTTGTTTGTTTTTTATGTTTGTGGAAGCACATAAAAGGAGAGTCGTACTACAGAACTAGCACGAAAGGGGAGGAGGGCGAGGTCTCATTTCACTTCCGGGGGAGCTGGAGACCAATCATGTCGCCCACTTACAAGACAGATCAGAGGCGGAAAGCCCTGAGGTGGAGGGGGGGCTGAGTGGGTTTGTGACAAACCCAGAAAATAATAATAACAATAGATGACAATGAGTAGTTTTTAATTCTATGATAGACATTTAAACTATAACAACACAAATCTATATTTTAATTAGAAGACGGTTAAATAGTTCTTCGTTTATTTTTCACAAGAACACACACAAAAAAGTTCCACTAAAGTCTGAGCCAACCTTGTAAACTCTGATACATCCCCCAGTAAATGCGCAGGCAGTTCTTTTCCTTCTTCATGCCCCGTTTACATCGGCAGTTGTACAGCGGGCTCTGTTTGAGCGCGTCAATCGCGCTCCGGCACTCGTCCTTGGCTTCCAGGCCGGCCACCATGCTGAAGTTGCTCTCCTTGCCGCCGGCCACGCACTGCCTCATCGTGCGGTACTTGGTGCTGCACGCCTGCTCCTTCAGACACTGCTCATTGGCCCGCACGCAGTCCAGCCGGGTGGCCCCAGCACGCAGGTTCTCCTCCGCGTAAGACAACACATCTGAAAAATAAAAGTTTTATCCGTCGCTTGTTTTCTCACTTTCCCACTAAACAGTCGAAGCTTAAGCACTTTTCAAGCTGCTTTAGGGATTCAAATATTACACAAATATGAGCTTTTATTATGAACACGTCACATGTAGGTCGCCACAAAAGAGTCCATGGACTATTTTTTTGAGCCACTATTTGGGAGCAGTTATGCACATAGTTGCCTAACTGGCACTTTCATTCAGCTGAGTTCAAATTGCTGTCACATTCACTGTTGTTTGTTGAGGCAGCTGACAGCTCCTCAGAGTTTTTCTTTTTTGAGCAGTATACTGCACAGTTGCGACCACACTGTACTGCGAGCAGCCGATGCGTCTGCCGGGCGCCTCTTTATTAATAGAGCGCAAAACCTACTAAATATTTGATGAAACTATATAATCAATTCGAAGCGAGCTGCTGCTGGTGCGAATCGACTTAAACTTACCTAAAAGAGGCAGAAGAACATAAAACACAGCGAGGATCATCGTTTTTCCTCTGCGTGGGAAACAAAAACCCTTGTTGGAACGTAATTTCTTAAGTTAATGCGAATTAACAGTCGTTAAATTCCCAGGGTACTTCCACTGTATTGAAATCCATTGAAAAGGTGCAGCACTGCGCTCTCCTCTGTATACAGGACTGATCCGGCTCGCCTCATGCGAGAGATAATTTCCCCACCAAACAAAGTGTCCAGTCCCGATTTCTGCTTTCTTGGACTCAATAGAGAGAGAGAGGCTCTTCTTTTTAATGTCCTTCCCGGGCGGGTTTGTCTTCTCACCGCGAGGAGAAAAAGACAAGGGATGAGAGCAGCGCTGGAAAGCGAAAAAACGGGCGAGTGTCCTCCAACTCCAGCCAGTGGGATGCTTGCGTCTGTGCGTCTGAGCGCACACAGCCAACTGGAGTCCCACTGCTGTCTAGCGCATTCAGCAAGGAGGAGAGTGCCAGCTTCCCCCTCGCGCTAAAGTACAGTAATCTGATCATAAATTTACAATGATAGACCTTCCCATCAGAGCAAACTCACCCCCCTTTTTTTTTTTTTTTACCACAATCTCAGCACAAAAAGTCAATCGTGAACTTTTAGCCCACTTAACTCAATAATGAACCAAATAATGTAGAATATGCTTTAGCGTTATGTTCCTTTTGTTTTTAATAAACTTTCCATGACAAGTAATATTAAAATGGCTACTTTTGATGTATTTTAACTGCTGTTGCGTGCACGTGATTACATTTATGAATGTGTGTGTATGCGTGCGTGTGTGTGTGTGTGTGCACTGATGGGGAGAGGTCACGGGGCATGGCTCATGTGTATGTTTATGACATGATTAATATAGCAACACGTGGAGATGCTCATATGGCGGGGTTTTTTTGTTTTGTTTTTTTAGAAGCACCTTTTGAACCTGGAGTGAGAAGGTGGGACGGATGTGTTTCAGCTGTTTAGTCAATACTTCACACATATCACGCAATTGCGACTCCTCCCAGCTTCATATCGTTTTCATATTATTTGCAAATAGCAAGATTAAAAGAAAAAAAGTATTATGCAGCAGTAGTAGTTACCAGCTGTGAAGACAGAGGACTGTTGGGTGTTTGGTCATGTCAGAGGTATGATATAATGTTTTTGGTAGTTGACAACAGGCTGACAGCGCTGCGCTGAGAAAATCCTGCCCTCCGTCTGACACGGAGGAGAGTGGACACTGTCGCCATCTGTTGGTGATTTGAAAGAAAAGTCACTGTGGTGCTGCTGGTGATGGACAGCTCAATTTATTGTCAAATGTATAGAAAGGCAACAAACTTATTATTACAAAAACAGGGATGATGCATTATGGCACTGCGCTGTTCCTGTAACTCATTGATTGCCTGTATTGGTATATTCAGGAGCTAATCCACTTGGATAAATACGTATGTCAAGGAGCCTCTCTTTGCATTAACGACTGAGGCTGAATCAATCACGCATCCTGCGCCCACAGCAGTAAATCAACTGCACGTATATAGAGAGAAAGGCAGGGAGCAGGTTCATTCACAGATGGGCTGTGAAGCAGCTGATTTGAACGTCAGTGACTAATCCCTTATTGAAAATGAAGTCCTGGTTAGGTTGGTACAGGTCAATCCTGGAGGCTACATTGATATGATGCAGGCCAGTGTCCATGGATATTATTAAAAAGAGAACTCGACTGGAAAAGAGACAGAAAATGAGATGAACGGCAGGCTCAGTCCGCACTGTGGGATAATTGTCTGCTTACAATTTGATGACTTTGCTGTTCTAACGTCTCCAAAGGGACGCTTGCCAGTCAGGGGGGAGGCACAGTCTGGTGATTTATGAAAAAAGCCCTAATCAATATTTGATATTAATTTTGTAAATGAATGTCAGAATGATGTAGCCCTCTGGTCGTTTATCTGTTTCGCACAGTAATGTGTTTTATGGCACCGGATCAGAGGCTTTTTTTTTTTTTTTTACTAGAAACCTGGTCAAAGTCTGGAATTGTGTGACAAATGTAGGCAGCAGGTGTAGATGGATTATTCTGAGAAAGCTGACTGCGCCGATACAGCACTTCATAGCACTCAACAGTCAGGCTGAGCGGGGCTGATAAATGTCAGAGTACTGCCGGTCACTATAGTTAGGTGGTACTTCTCTAATTTATATTATCAGCAGATACAGGACAAGGATGATGACTCTGAGGAAGGAAAACGTCAGTTTAATTGCTGACTCGAAGATTTAACACAGGTTAAGTTGTGATTTATCTGATAAATCCATGAACTATCTACAGTTAAGTGAGGCTATATCCGGGACATAAATAATTAGCTGATTGATTGTGTTTTTCTTTTTTCCCAGCTTTTATATATGTACATGGGCACTTCTTGAGGGTCCTGCGCAGTATCTTAGCTGTTCCTAGGACTGCGCTCTTCTGGACACAGATCTCCGATGTTGTTCCTGGGATCTGCTGGAGCCACTCTCCTAACTTGGGAGTCACCGCACCGAGTAAGGACCCTTAAGTGCAGGCCTCCAGTAGAAGACCTGAGCATGAAGAATAAAAAAACCCAGCAACAAAACAGGCAGTATGACATAATGCTGAAATATTTCTAATTATGATGTTAGCTACACTTTCTTATTTCATCATGTGATCTATACAGATACTGTTTTGTCAGATGCCTGATACTTTTGCCTTTTTGTGTGTGTCCTTTGGCTTTTGTGCACTGACATACTGGCAATATCAGTGTGAAAAAAAACTTTGTTTTGCAATTTATGTTTGTTTTTTTTTGGCTGGAGCTTCTTTGTTCTTTTACAAGCTTTCTATGTTCACTTCCACTTGCCTGAACTTTACCTAATGTCACTCACTGATTATGTTTGTGCGTGATAAAACCATTTAGTATTATTATTATTAGTAGTAGTAGTATTATTTCATCAGATTTTGTACTGCTATAATTTTCCAAATATAGAATCCATTAAGTATAAGAGTGTAAACTATGAGACTGGACCTTTAAAAAGAAATAAAGAAATAAATCCATCTTTATAATGTTTAATGTCAATATCATGATATCAAAAGTCAAACTGAATTTAAAAGAATCTAATAAGCAAAACTAAAACCAAACATTTTAAGGTCACAATAAAAGCAATGACTCCTGACTGAAAACTACTACTAAAACTAAAGCTAAATATACTGAAGTATAAATACAAATTAAAAGTTAGTTAAAATAACAACTAATTAAAAAATGTTGCAACAATGTCACAATTATAACAAGTCAGTCAGTCAGACTCTGTGTCCTGACAGAAACGGGCCTCCTCAGGTTAGAGTGCCTGTTAGCTAACCTGATTCTAGGTCGTTTAGCTAACACCAGCTACTAATCCAACATGAGTTTAGACACACTCTTTCAACAAATTCTTTTAACTGAGCAACAGTTAACAGAACAGACACAAAAAATCAAGGATGGTAAGCTTTATTTTTCTCTATATAGCCTTTTTTTTTGCTTAATTATCACTCTTTAGCTAGCAAATAAGCTAACAGCTAAAAGCCAGTGACAATGCTACCTATATCCATACAGGCTAATGTATTTTAATGTTGCATCATGTGTTGTTGTTTTTTTTATGTTTTTTAGTCAAAATAGCCATCATCAGATGCAGTGAGAAGATAAAGAGTGTGACTGAACAGTATGAAAAGAGCAAAGAGGAACTTGATGAAAAGGTGAAACTGTTGCTAGTCGATGCTAATGCGTGAATTACACATACTTTGTGACCAAAGGTAAAGCCATAACTCTGTGTTTGAGATACATTTAGATTTTAGATACAAACCATTTGGTTCTTCAACTAACCCTCTGTGTGAACGGTAGTTTACTGAGGTTTAAATGGATTCATCATATATGATGTCTTAAATGATGTTGAACAGGGTTTGTTAAATATTTACACACTAGCTATAAAATCATGTCAGAGGGTGATGGAAAGTTTTCACTGTATTTTAGAGTGAGCCCCTGTAAATCGGTCTGTTTCATGGCACTGTGATTTATTACGTATGTTTTATGTTTACATAGACCAGTGCTCATTTCAGTGGTGCCATATTGTTTAATTTCAAATAACCATTAGTAAAATGTTTTACCTGCAATGTAACATAACACGTATGAATATATAACAAATATAATATGCAACATTAATTAAGATTTAATTTTTGTGGTCCCTCCCCCAAAAAAACAAATGTTCAGACATTGAACTACTAAAGCAGCACAGTGCCATATTGATGAGCTGATCTGTTTTATGATTTAAAACACTTAATCTCTATCATTCTTTTATCAGTGATCAATAGCAAATGCCACTGTAAAGTCAATGGCTAATTTCTCCAAATAACATTGCTGAGACCTTTTAGCGTACGTGAGATATAATGTCCCATTAAAAAAAATAAAATAAAAGAGGCTCTTTGGTCCACACCATGCCCGACTGATGATTTGAAAACACATGGCAACTGTATCTTTTTTTGACTATTGAGACTGTTTACATCATGCAGATATGCAGGCTGTGTTTACTGCACAGTGTGTTTACAGCTCTCATGATGTAAGGTCTTATGGTTTATGAGCGCTGTCTTAAGATAATTACAGTGTTTATAGGACTTGGAAGCTGATTGTGCTCACTGAAACATGCTGCACTTCAGTATTACAGCAGAAGAAAAGCAAAACTACTTTCTCCTCTTTAGCTCAAGAAACAGACTGAAAATTACACCAAAAGTTATGCCCTAGGCAAGAATCTACCTTCCTACATAATCGCTCGTGTTACAAGTGTAGTGTATATTTACCTAAGGTACAACCGCAGTTTTACTAGAAACATTTCAAAATAATTCCACTTACTATTATGTCTGTCTCTAATAGTCGGGTATAGAGTATGTAATGATTATTCCAAACTAGAACTTTGATCTCATTTACCCCCCTCTGATATCATGTGATATCGCTCACATACGAAGCATCACCAATCCATCTCCCTCGCTGTACATCTGTCTGTCAGATTGTGTGTCTTCATCATCTCCTGTATTTATGCTTCAGGCTCAGCGGTTGTCTGCAATGAGGCTGCAGTATGACCTGGCAAAGAAATATGAGAACCAGATGTTAAAGCAAATTGAAGAGCTGCTCTGTCGGAAGAGCCGCCTCAGGGAGCATCTAGTAGGTTGAAGCCTGGATCAATACTTACCTCTAAAATTAGACAGGTTGCATCCAATATGGATACCTCTTCAGCTTTAATAGTTTAAACTTCTTGACTGAATCACAGTACTATATGGAATGACCTGATCAATTAATCAGTGATTGCACAGATCAAACAAGTGGTACCCCTTCAGAGATGTTTGTATTTTCATAGAAACGGAGTTTGACATTTTACAATTGATTGTTTAAAATCCCAGAGGTATTGAACTAAGTTATGTAAAAAGAGTGTAAAATCAGAACCTCATTTTTGAAGCAAAAGCCCACAAATGAATTTTGTGGGTAATTTTTTTCTCATTAAAGGGTTATCTTATTTTTTGCACGATGCCCACTTTGCCACTGAAGTAACACTAGCTATTGCAAACCCTGTCACAACCAGTTTTCACGCAGCAGGTAAAATGCAGAATGCCACCAAAAACGGTGGGCCTGTTTCACCATTCACTATTTGGTGAAACAACACAATAAGCTGCTTTTTTCCCAAATGTTATGTATGTAAGTCTGTAGTACCACAAGGTCTGTTAATATTGTTGTTAGAAGTATTTCCCATGATCTTTCTTTTCATACCAGACCAAGATAAAGAGGGTGGCTAAAGAAGAAGAGGAAAACTTCCTTCAAGCGATCTCGAGGTTTAACTGTGACTTCAGTCTTAAGGCGAACAGAGAGACAGTCGTCAAGAGCCAAACTCACACTGTGCTCCTGGATCTGGAGGAGGAGGTGGAATCAATATACAAAGGTCGTAAAACATTTTTCTGTAGTGGTTTCAGAGAAGACAGAGGTCACATGAAACAGATCTGGCCCTGAATGCTCCACTACAAATTATTAGTTATTTTAGAAGTGGGCAAAATAGATCTCCAAGTTTTCAAAGGACTCCATGCAGCACAGCCTTTCTGCTTCTGTGGGAGCTGAGAGTAAGTAGCAGCCAGGTGTTGGTAATCTTGATTAACTGATCACCACCTTTATAAAAACTGAAATTTTGGCACTTTGCTCGTCTGGAACATTCACCATAATCTTCCCAGGAATGGCTGTCCCAACAAATTCACACCAAGGTCAGACCGTGCAGTGTTTAGAGAAACTGCTAAAATTCCTACAGGTACATCTCGGACTTGACAGGCCTCATTTAGCTGATAAATGTTAAAATTATTTTGGATTATTTGGGCTTGTTTTGCATCCACCAGACCCAGGTAGTCACGTGTGAGCCCACTCGTGTGATCAATAAAGGTTGGCTGAAACTGATCCCAGGCACAGCAGCAAATCTGGAACAGAGCTGCTGAAAAAAAGTAATCAAGGTGTTGCAATGGCCCAGTCTAAGTTGACCTGTGCGGCCGACATTTCCCTGAATTTGTAGGATAGGTCTGGTGTATCCTACGTGGCCCACCATATCCCAGAATTCATAGCGCGGCCCCGCCAATTCCAGTTTCCACCACTGGCGGCAGCAACGGAGACGGTAAAACCGAGGACTTGGAAGCGGTAAGGGCGGGGAGAAGCGGTAAGGGCGGGAACAGCTGGTGACGCTAATCTGAAGGCTAGACCGTCCCATTTCTCAAGCCTCGCACTTCCGGCCAGGTCACACGAGGGATGATCCCTGACACAAATACGAATAGTCTTTTGACTGAAGTGGTCCTGAACAAAGTGAATAATTGCTGCATCTACTGTGTATGAGCCCAGACATCTCATAGTAGTGTAACAGTTACCTGCTAAATATACAAATGCAAGAAATGACACCTGCTTAAACACCCAAAATTTCAATGTAATCAGTGATTAAGTTGGTTAGTGAATTCAGGACTTGGCAATTTACAGAGGTACTCTGCCTTATTATATATAATAAGTGTGATGTTTGGCTGTGTGGCAGGCAGAGGTGGGATCCACACGCAGGACTCACAAAACAAAAGGGATAACTAAAGGAGGGAGCTTTATTGGGTCAAAGAGCCAGGACTATGAAAACAAGAGATAAAAATGAGATGAAACGTGTCATTTCTAAATATATAATCTCATACTCAAACACCTGGCGTCTGCTGCACTATTAATATTTGTGCTGTGAACATAAATAACTATTAATCTGTGGTTAAATATTAGTAAAGGTTAAATATCAAAAGGTTTTATAAAACTTTAGAAATGTTTTCTTGACAGTTTGAAACCAGCCAAACAAACATTGTGTTCATGTTTTTAATGTAGTCATTAGGATATCCAACAGCTCTTACACAGGCCTCAGGTGAAGTGATTTAAACTCAGGGTGCGACTCCTATGACAACCGTCTTTGCGTTATGTTGAATGTTGCGGCTCGAAGGAAGAGCGTTTATTTTCTACAGTTAAAATGAACTCCAACAATGCCCGCATTTGTCCTCTTCTCCTTCAGTACACAGTTATTAGTTTCTCTGGTGATTATTAGTCAGTTCCTAAAAACTTCTGCAGATTTAGCTTTTCCTCTTCTACAATTTAGAGATGGAGTTGATGAGCTGTAGAAACAGTCACATGAGCTCCATGGAGGAAGAGAAGAGAGCATTCCTGCTTGAACTACAGAGCCTGAATAATATTGATGAAGGTGAGCCATAGCCATTTTTTTTTTTTTTTTTTAAAGGACCTCTATAAGCTTTTTCCAGATGCA
>VOQK01010640.1:14316-40149 GCA_015052645.1 Benitochromis conjunctus | reverse complement strand
TATAAAATAAATTATATATATATATTTATATATATATTTGTGTGTGTGTGTGTGTGTGTGTGTGTGTGTGTGTGTGTGTGTGTGTGTGTGTGTGTGTGTAGCAGTATAAAATGGGTCCTCTTTGAACCTGACATATAAGAACCTACATTAGTGTATAAATATTGTTTGTCATCACGCGTCACTGAGTCATCTCTTTGTTGTGGCCTTCAGTCTTGCAGTGACCTCAGAGATACGTGAGGGAGAAGGCCATGGACAGCTACTTTAATTTCAGAGCCTCGGTAAAGAGTAAAGGTGTTCCTGCTCTCTAAGTGTTACATGGAGGGAATGTTTTTGTTCTGGCTGTTGAGAAATGAGAGGAGGATTTTACAAAATACTGCATTTCTCTGTGGCACAAGAACATGTTGGCTTTATCCATTTACACTCTGAAGGTAAGACTGTTAAACACACTCTGCAACATTTTCATACAGCAAAGCTTTTTTATTGCTGAATGGAAAACTTCTGAGTGCCTCTCTTCTGCTCTCGCCATCGACAGCGAGCAGGTTGCTATTATCATTTCTAGCTTGAAATAATTACAGTAAGAAGAACTTTGTTTTATGTAGCTCCTTTCAATGAACCCAAGGCTGCGTTACACAAAAACATTGAAGGCCGAAGGCCTCGGTGAATAAGGATCTAGGATCTAGGATCCAGTGGAGGTGCAGGAGACCAGTTCTAAAATACTGCGGCTATTCCAGGACTTTGATCCAGGACTCAGGCAGACACCAGTGTTGTGGTCCAGGCAGCAGGTGATGAAGGCGTGAATGATGAAAACTGTGAGAAGGAACAACCACCACTTTTCTGAGTGATGACTTAAGACACAACCAAGCACAGTCAGCTAATCACCGATGACGCCAAACGGCATGATGAGCCAACACACTGCGTCCTGGCTTTTTGAACAGCAACAAGCTGTCTGTGCATGAGGTGCCGGAAAGAAATGGCACCGCATGCCCAAAGACTCTGACCTGACCATTGTTGACATTGTAAAAAAGGTACTCAGTCCATGCCACTCTGTCCATTTTTCCTACTGTTAATGTGGAAGATGAGTTCAAGTTCATCAGTTGAGGACAAGGACAGGAACCTAAAAGCACAGCTGAAAGAAACAACTGCAGAAAATCTTCAGGACCTGCAGCTGGTGTTGAACGCCGCCATCTTTCCTGAATCATGTTTCGAGGACAGTTTTGTGCATTAAACATGAAGTTAAACAAGACCCTCTAACGGGGCGGGAAAAAACGAGAGCACCTTAGCTCACCTGTGCCACAGAGCGGGTGTTTGGTACACGGAGGTTCATCCGTACCTGAGAAGGCCAGGACTTAATGGGGCGCGCGCCGATACTCTGGTTTGCAAAGCCCAGCAGCAAGGCCGCCCCGGCGGTCATGTGCTGTTGTGTCGAGCATCGACTGGAGCGCACTGCATTGTCAACCTTGTGTGTTTTAATATTCTGTGCACTTTTCAGCCTCTGGCGTTTTGAACATGTGAAGCCACAACACTGTTTTATAAAGAGGCTGATGTCGGTGAGCAGTCTGGCCGGTGTGCGCTAAACTGCTGTTGTGGTAAGCATCATGCCGAGCTTACTGAATAAAGGAAGGCTCTTATTAAAGTTCAGTCAGCTTTTTATTTTTGTTTATCTGACCTCAAAAACTTGAAATATTCTTTTATTGCTGTTGGTTGGTTTGTTATGTTGTATCTTTTTGTCCTCCTGCAGACAAACTAATCACATCACGATTCGGTCGCTCATGTTTTGCAGTTTATTAAGTGTGCCTATGCAATAGCACACTGAATGTGCTTTCTCTGGTACCATACCTCTGTATGGTAATGAGTTTGTTTCTGGTGTTGGTTTAAAATCACCCTGAAAGTTAAAGTCTGTGTCAGAAAGGCGGTTCATGGAGGTTTGTTTGTTCCTCTGGATTAAACTGCAGACCTGGAGCGGACGATCTGTCAGTTAAACTAGCTAGCTGCTTTTTAATGACACTGTTAGCTGTTATCAGCCAACATGACAAGCTAATTAGATTCATGCAACACAGTTAAGCTACTGCCGGCTGATTCATTTCCAAGCTAGCTGAGACCGCGCCATGGTTTCCTGGTCTGTTTCCTGGTCATGTCCAAAACATGTCACCTAGCAGCACGCTGGAGGATCACATCCTAAACCACCTCGACCACGCCGTGTGTTCGAGTGCAAAAACAGCGACCACTACAGGATAACTCTGAAAGAAGGAAGTCAGGCTGATTGGGAGCAAAACGCTGCACAGTACATACACGAGGTCAGCATCACCGTGCAGGACTGTGTCCTGTCACAGTTTTGGTTGGGGTTTGCTTGTGCACAGCCCGTTAGCATGACCTGCTTGCTTGTTGTCATCTCCTTAAAGAAAGATCCAGAAAATCCATGCACATTTACTGATCGATACCATCAACGATGACACTGATCGATCAAACTGTGAGAAACGTCTGCGCCAAAGAAAGAAACGTATGAAAGGTTCAGGAAGTCAAACGTGCCCAGATGCGCGAGTTCCAGATTTCAAACACGTGTCGTCTTCCTGCCTGACGCAGAGACTGTAATCTTTGTTTTCCTGTTGTCACATGAGGCAAAAACGCCGCCAAAATAAAACCATCACGGCAGTAAGACGGAGACCAAGTGGCTTGAAATGGGAGCTGAAATCCCGCCTGTGTCGAGCTCCCACACTTGGCTAGTCCGTAATGAATGTCAAACAGCAGCTCGTTTGTTTTTGTTTGTTAGCCTTTCCAAACAATGTTCCTGTGCAGCACATTTAATTTTACAGTTGGAGAGCTTCATTTCCACGCTCCACCACAAATATTTCCTCCTTCGTCTCCTTCTTCCTGTCCGCAAGCTGAGATACTGGCCTGTAACGCACACACACACACACATGCACGCACACACACACACATGCACGCACACACACACATGCACGCACATGCACACACACGCTCTGCTGTGTGTAATGAACTGTTTGGTTTAATTAACTGGCCGTTTAGACTTCGTTGACGAGGGATGAAGTGATGACTTTTTCCCTTTTTGCTGGTTCTGTGGTGACACTTGAGACTCCGTCGTCATCGTCACATTAAGATATTTTTCTTTAGCCGTCAGAGAGAGTACTGAAAAATGACCTGTTTTTAAAACGTTGGCTGTGTTTCCGAGGCCCTCACACTGCAGTTCACATCCCTGCTGTGTAAACTGCTTTCACACAGCACGCCCGAGTGTATCTGTGCCTGTCCAACAACACTGACCTGCTCGAACACAAAGCTGCTGCCATGACGGCTCAGATAAGGATGCTGCTGCGTGTCTGCGTCACACACACGTCTCAGATACACGCCTGCGTTTCCTCTGCTGGAGGACACGGAGACCAAACGAGGGTCTCGCGTGTGTTCTGCGTCTCCGCGGTGTTGTCTTTGTTCATTCATCCAAAAGCACCTGAGCTGACTCTGATGCTGACAGTGAGCCCAGACACCTCTAAGACTGGTAACGCGTCCGCAGTCTGCTCTCTCGCCGCACTCACGAGCGAGATCCTGACATACTCGACCCCAAAAACCCGGCAAATTAAACATTGGACAGTATTATAATGTAAGCCTTTGTTTTTTGGGTTTTTTGCCATCGTACAACAGCTTTCTGACTCACTGTAACTCTGTTAAGAAGCTGATATTCAGTGTATCGTGGTGGCACGAAGCATTCACGAGGTGCTGCTGTCTGCAGCTCCACCTACGTTTGACCACGTCTGCTTCACGTCGCCGTGACTCATCAACCATTTTGAGCTATAGAGAAAATTTAGATGATTCCTGAAAGATTTGTATAAGGACGGCAGGCCGAGGCAGAGTGTGGTTGGCGTATATTTTAAAGCTGCTGCAGGTTTCTGATATCACTGATGTGCAACTTTTAGGACTGCGTGCGTCTTTGAAAGCTGCACAAATGCTAAAAAACTGTAATCGCTCACAGCTCAGAGGGTTTTCCATATGAAAGCAGGAGGCTGCTGGTGACTGGCGCTCTGAAGCAGGGATGTAATAGACGGGCTGTATGTGAAGTGTGTTTGAGGTGTGAATGAGAGCTTGATCCACAGACAGAAGAGGCTTCTGCTGTTTGCTTTGTCTGCGGAGAACGGACGAGGACGGCCGCAGCCAGCAGGGGGGAAATGAGCCCGCGCTTTGGGAGACTTCCCAATAACTTAAATATCACAGACAATAAGAGAGGACTGTTGAAGTTCGTCAAACATTTTCAAAGCCTTCGCCACTATACTTTCTATACACGAGCAGCAGGGAGGAGGCAGAGACAGGTGGAGGAAGTGTGAGTGAGCGATGAGCGATTTATTCCTCAGAATGTGGCGGCTGTACAGATTTATGAGGACGGGTTTTCTCTCCAGGAGGCTGAGCAGCCGAAAGCTTTCATCCTGTTCAGATGTAAACCGGAGCAAAGTGAAGGCGCTGTAAAGCCGTGGGCTGAGTGGGAGGTGGAGTGGAGGCAGATGATGATGATGATGTGGTACTGAGGGCCGTTCCACAGCAGCAAGCCGTCAGATTTCTAATAATTAAAATTAAATTGTGCACAATATGCATTTTATTAATTTTCGTTTTTGCTACAGTTTATAAAATGTAATAAAATTACAAATGTAAAGACAAGCTTTGGCAGATTTGTTCTGTGGTGGACTTTAAAGGGCATGTGACACACTAGAGGTGCTCTGATTGGTTGACTTCTGTACACTAATAAAGATTAATAGGGTGGAGAATCATCTTGTATCATACATAATATAATCAAGATAATAATAACTGAACACACCTACACTTCCTTGATCTCCTCATGGTCATCTCAGGCTCACAGATCTCGCTGTGGGCTCAGAAGCCCCGCCCTCCTACTCTTTAAACCAGGGGTCTCCAACTCCAGGCCTCGAGGGCCGGCGTCCTGCAGGTTTTAGATCTCACCCTGGGTCAGCACACCTGAATCACATGATTTGTTCATTATGAGGCTTCGGGAGAACATCAAGAAATGTTGAGGAGGTCATTTATCCATTTAAATCAGCTGTGGTGGATCAAGGACACATCTAAAACCTGCAGGACACCGGCCCTCGGGGCCTGGAGTTGGAGACGCCTGCTTTAAACCTTCTTTTTAAGACAGCAGTGTGTTTTGCTCCTCAGCAAGCTTCCAACCTTTGGCCAATAAAGAACAATTTCAGACCTGATATATGGATCACTTTGGGCTGTGAATCGTTATACTAGCACACAGAAGTTCCTCCCACCTTCTGTTCAAACCTTTTGTTTGTGACCATCACCCAAACAGAGCACTGTTGTCTTAAAGAGGCGGAGCTAGAAGCTTGACTCGGGCAGAGGAGGAACTGAGGGGCCAAGTTTAAGACAAATAAAGATGATATTATCTGTGATTCATGCAAAGCTACTTTAGAGTCTGGACGCTCTGCCGTCTGTGCTCTTCTGTTGAATATGGAAATAAATGTAAAATTACCTACAGTCAAAATATCCAACAGTAAAAATGTCGTTATGCTTTCAGGGGGCGAGTGCTTATTTATTCAGAAATAAAAGCTGTAATAATTTTCTTCTGCTTCATTAGTCGTCGAGCGTGTAGATTCAGCCCACACTGTGAACAAAGCTAATCTCACATTGTGTCAGATTTGACCAGAGCTAATCCAGAGCGTCCCACAGAAACACAAACAGCCTTCAGGAGAGTTTCCTGTGTGGACTCGGAGCCACACCGTGTGTTTTTGTCAGTCATCATGATTTACAGGAGCCGTGAAACGGCATAAACATCACTTATTCTGATTTCACCTCGCATCCATAGTTTCTCCTTAAGTGGGAGAGAATTGCAGTTTAATGTGGCTTTGCTTTTATACAATTCAAACAGCAGCGACATGACGGCTTACCCATCATTGTTTACCCGACGCTTACCACCATGATGCGATGGTGATTGTGTCTGTAGTGGAGAGAGGACCGCACTCAAAAACCACGTTCAGTTCAGATTGCACGGAGATGTTTTGGGGGTTAATGTTCCTCGTGACGCACACTGAAATGCATCCTTCGACCTTTAACACACAGGAGGCGTACTTATGAAAGATGGAAGCCCTCCTCGGCGTGTAGTTTACGTATCATATGGGTATGAAGAAGCAGCGGAGGGTCAGCAGCACCGCGAGCCGGGCCTCCTCGTTTCACACCGTCTGAGCATTATTCATGAAGCCGAGCTGTAAGTGGCCTTTTTTCTCCCAAAGTGCTGCTCGAAGGAAAAAGATCAATTCTGGCTCACGATTCTGGCAGCGAGTCTCATTTTTTATTCTTTTGCTGCTGCACACGCTGCGCCTGCTCAACTATTCACACAGACACACAAGTCACATAAACACACAGCTGTGAGTCAAAAACACGACACAGGAAGCACACGTGCAGAGAGTGCAGGCCGCCAATCTATAATGTGGCTTTGGTCTGAGACCCCACCCCGCACTAACCAGGTGTTGGTTGGTCTGAGACCCCACCCCGCACTAACCAGGTGTTGGTTGGTCTGAGACCCCACCCCGCACTAACCAGGTGTTGGTTGGACAGGGTGATGTCCCATTCTGAACCCATTGGGTTTAATACGACATCGGCCCACCGTCGCTTCAGCTCTTCTGGGAAGTCTTTCCACAGGTTTAGGTTCAGGGTTAGGTGTTTGTGGGACTTTCTGACCGTTCTTCCAGGAGCACATTTGTGATGTCTGCTAATCGTGCTACAGCTGTGCTCACACTGATGCACGGCAGCGTGGTGATCAGAGACCACAGAAAGTGAAAGCCTTAAAATAATGGGCAGCTTTTTGGCATCAAACATTTAACATGTTCTTGTTTTCACTATCAGTTTAATCATATCTTTTTTAGCTGTGTGAGATAGAGAGATATAATTATAGACATCTATATAGATATAGAAGGTAAACAGATGTTCAAACATCTTTGTGCTTTGCACACCCGTTACATCATTTTTGACCACAAATACACAAAAGCAGATTTTCCTTAGCTCACCTCGTGGTATGGAAATATCACTGCTGCTGTTATTTATTCAGGAAACGCCAATTCTGCTGCTGTCTGCTGTTACTATGGTTACTCATTGCTCTTAGCGGCTCTCCTCATCTGCTCTGCAATGCTAAACGGTCTCAGTCAGGTATGGCCGAGGTCGACTTCTTACAGTGTTATGTTACGAGCATGTCCGCCGTGCAGAAGCATACCGCTTCCACCTGCGCTGAAATATTCCCACGGCATCGTGGGAAATGCTCAGAGTTCTTCTTTTTTCCCTTTTTTCTGTCCTCTGTCTTTGTGTTTTTGTTTCATGCAGATTATTCCCTCGCCTGGGGTTTTTGTCTTTCTCCTGCACTTTGGATAAAAAACATTACCAAACGGGCGTTTCATAATGTCCTGTTTATGGATGCATCGTGGATAGAACAAGTGAGCGTTCAGCATGTTAATGATGTGGTCTGAAAAACTTCAGGAGACTGTAAACTCCATCCCCCTTCAGATAAGTTTGAGTAAAACCAGTCTAACGCCTCGGCATCAGACCAGATGATGGATGGATATGCATCAGAGTTTCCCACGCATCTGCTGCACTTGAACAGGATATTGGACTTGAGAAAAGCTAACCTGATAACAAAGCAGGAAACTGAGATACACTGACATCAATGCATGACCACTTCAGATGTGATTGGTCGATCAGTCTCCAAGTATATTTCATCTCTCGTTGGGTCTGCATTTGTAAGTGCACAACCAAAGTTGTCAGCTCTCGATCGCAGGCACGTCGGTACGTTTCCACACGGACCTGCGAGGACTCGATGATCAAACGCACTCATTAGTCCGAGTTTACTCAGACAACCGTGTGTTCCAGGAATGTTTTAAAGACCGGCCCATTGAGTTAATGAAAAACAATGATAATAAACACCGAGATTACAGTGATGCAGTGTGAAAATGTGACGGCGTCATGTTTTATTGCAGGGGTGGGGAACTCCAGGCCTCGAGGGCCGGTGTCCTGCAGGTTTTAGATCTCACCCTGGGTCAACACACCTCAATCACATGATGAGTTCATTACCAGGCCTCTGGAGAACCGTTGAGGAGGTCATTTATCCATTTAAATCAGCTGTGTTGGATCAAGGACACATCTAAAACCTGCAGGACACCGGCCCTCGAGGCCTGGAGTTGGACACCCCTGCTCTGTTCTAGTCCTTCAGGTGATGTTGGTTCGCTTCAGTGTCTTTTCTGTCCGAGTCTCGTCTCTGTGTTTGTCCTCAGTGTCTTCTGTGTGAAGTCTCTGTGTTTGGTTACTTTTCTGTCTTTGTTTCAAGTTTGAATGTTTAAGTTCGTGTCTCGGGGTTACTTCCTGTTTTTATTGTGATAGTCTCTTGTTCTTTTGTATTTAGTTCTACTTCCTCTGTGATTAGCTTCAGCTGTGGTCCCACCTGTTCCTCCTCTGTTATGAGCTAGTGTGTACTTATTGTCCGACTCCCCCTGGTGCTGTTTTGCGTTCTCCCACATGGCTGCGTCCCTCTTTGTGTGCTTTTACATGAAAAGAGATCATTTTGGATTATTTGCACTCGGCCTGCTTTTCTTAGTGTTCAGTAAGAGCTCAGCAATAAAGCTGCTTTTAAGTTTATTTCCTGTCTCCTGAGTCCTGCCCGCCACACAGCCGGCCTTGACAGTTATGAGTGTAACAGGCTACAGAAGACAAAATCCCCAATGTAGCTGCTAAAGTGTTCAACCTGCCCAAAAAGTCCTGAACACACAAACGATGAAGAGTTTAGCTCTGCAGTTTTCATATGTATGATTTACAAGCACTGTTTTCATTTCGGTCACACAGCCTTATTCTCCTTCCTGTTTTATTTTTAAGATAAACTCTATTGTGTTGCAACAAAAAGTTGCTGCAAGTTGAACTTTCCTGGATGGCTCAGTGTTGTTTTGCTGGACCCCCACTGTGCAAACGCACCGCCTGAAAACTCTCAAATGCCTCACAACTTTCTGAAGCTACCAGCGTTTATCTTCATTTTATCTCGAGGTAGCGTGAAATAAGGCCCCGGTGAGTGCAGCGCAACAAAGTGGAGAATCAAAGGAGAACCAAAATATCGACCGCGCAGGTCACTGATGTTTCTCGGCATCTTCCTGAGAAGCAGGTCAGAGTCTCTCCTGTCCCGCTTCTGAACTGGGTCACTGAGTTTTGCTTTGGACTTTAAAGGAGTTTTGACCGTCTTCTCTTCATCAGTGTGAGGCTTTCAGGTGACTCATCCCCGCTAATAACTACCACACACACTCTCTCAGAAACATGTGCATGTTACTGCATACCACACACACTCTTGCTCTGCTTCAGTGTGTGCGAATGGTACCAAACAATAGATGCATGAGCATGTGTGTATTTTCTTAGAGTTTAATCTCAGTAAGCACGGCGGCTTTAAATTGGGTTTAACAACACAGGCCGCGGATCGGGAGTTGCCTCCCCTCATCGAGCCGTAATCCAAGCCGATGATCCCAACAAGACAAAGGCCTTGAAGATGGGTTTCTTTCTTCTATAAAGGGCTTCTTCTTTAGTCTTTTATTGGAGAGGTATTTGCAGTGATTAGAGAGGGGACTCGTTTGGTTGGATGATCAAAAACGAAGAGGCTTAAACTGGGATGAAGGTGATCAAAGGCGATTTTGCGGCACTCAATGGTGTCGAACTCGAGAGGTCAGAGAGAGGGGGGAGAAAGAAATAATCCACAGCCAGGAGGAAACAAGCAGGAAGGAGGGAAAGAGTAAAGGTGCCCTCACAGGCAAACTAAGTTGTTTAGTTTCAGGGCTGCTCACCAGAACACACGGCGTCGAACAACGTGATGAATAATTTCTTCTGGGGCTGCGCGTTATTGGAAAAAAAATAATGGTACAATATAAAAAATACATAAACGGCTCAATGTGGAAAAACAGGAAGTGTATCTGCACAGAAAATAATAAAAACAGTGTTAAAAATGTAAAATGGCTTTCTGCTATGAAGACTCTTAAAGTGTGAACCATCCTTTCTTAACCTTAAAGTTGATGTCACTGTATTAGACAGTGAAGGGCTGAGGACGTGAAGCTGTTTCCTTCTTGTGTGGCTGGTTGATAGTGAAACTACTATTATTATTATTTAAACTGCATAAATATGGATCTCTGTCTAGTCTGGTACATGCAGCTACGGTCGTGGCGAAGACTCCACGCCACAGTGACGCCTGCATCAGGGCAGCGTGGCGGCGATCAGCTGCTGAGGGGCCGCCGAAGCCCGGGTTGTCCTTCCTTTTGTTGTGCACTTCTTCCTACCACACTTTTCCCTTCTAATGGACTTTCTGTGAATAACTTCAACGCAGCACTCTGCATTCTCACAGCGGCCTTCTGTGACTTGCCCACCATGTGGAGGGTGCTGATGATCGTCAGCTGACAGCTGCCAGGTCTTCCTCACGGCTGTTGTTGCATGCACGGAGGTACATGAATGAATGAAGCCTATATTTGTCACTTGCAGTTGCCTGCAGTGAAATTGGACCTTTTCTGACCGTACATACAATACACAAACATCACATTGGGGAGACTGGTCAGAACAGGTAGCATAAGAATACAATGAGATGTATAACACAGAAGGGCAGTCGAGGAGGAAAAAGACACTCTGCTCATACTGATCCATAGTCGGGGGTCAGGATGACAACAGAAGACAAAAACTCCTCCCACATTGAGAGATATATGAGATACAAGGTTATTTATACCGTTTAAAAAGAAATATACTGAAACAAAATTAAATATTGAAATAATTTAAGATGTTGGACTTAAGCCATAATCAACATTCAAAAAGACACTGAGAATATATAAAAGTTTCTTTTTGAATTGAATAAAAACATTTTCTTCATGATATTGAAATCTTTTGATTGCACTGGTATGTTAGGACAATTATAATTTTAGCTGTATAATGTGGTTAATAATGGCATCACTGTTTATAAGGATCCTGAAGTATTATGATTACATGTGAAACAATAATACTGTTAAACTCGTTTGGTTTCAGCACAAAAAAGGAAACATTTATTTCAATGAGCAAATATCAAATTATGTCTAAAGAAGCTTTCCAGGCCCTACAACCGCTTCAGGAGCCGTGGCAAGCAGCCACACTGAAGTCTGACTTTACTAAATTGCCTGGTAAAATATTAAAAGTAGTCCTGGGATTGTGGGAATTATCCGCTACTGCGGTGGACAAAAATACATATTTGCTTCATCAAAAGTTTGACCCTGAACTACAGAAATAAGCAAGGTTCAGAGCCGAGTGGCGTAACAACGACTACGAGTCCCCCGAGTGGCAGGACTGCCGAACAGCTCAAAGAGCCGTGTCCCAGATGTTTGACCAGCGACGCCTGGAGACTTAAAGAGAAGTTTCCGGCTCTACTTTCCTGTTTCCCTGACTCCGAATCTTTTCATAAGAGCCTGCAGTCCGGGTTCATTAGCGAAGATCTGCCTCAGTGAGTAAGTATTTGAAGAACGGTGACATTGTTCAACATTTTCTGTCAGAATTATCTTCATATCACCCTCTTTGATATTTCTCCCATTGGTGGCATTGTGAGGAGGCAGAAGCCCGAATACTCGTCGGCGCTCAGATGTGAACAGCTCTCTGGTGGCCCACACAGGAATGAGAGGAGTTGTTTTCATCGCGCGTGGGAGGAACCTCCACTTTAATGAGCTGAAACCAGTTAAAAGAAGGCTTTGGATCATAACTGGCTTCAAATCCTTCAAAATCTCACTGAAGAAATGAGTCATCACAGCTTTGGTTTGTCTTTGTGAGTTTTACACTCACTTTATCACTGGTGTCACATTCTGCTGTCAGATGGGTTTTATTACCCTCGTTAAAGACTTTCAGTTTTAGCAGATATGCGAGAAAGCAGAGCACCAAACTCCAGAGCTGCACTCCCCAGCAGCTTCATTTGGAGTGCATTTTACCTGAACTGTCTTATTTCTTCATGGAAAAGGTTCAAAACATTCCTCAGAGGTCCACGTGGACATGATGCTGCCACGCAGCTGCTCCAGATGTGAGTGCAGCGAACTCGCTGTCATGTTCAAGAAACCAGTTTTAAATGATCTTTGTGACCTGGTGTGGAGAGATGGTGCACTGTGGTCATACAGGGATGGACACGGTCGGTTGGCTGTGATGTAAATGATGCTCAGTTGTTACTAAAGGGCCCAACGCATGCCAAAGACATGTCTCCCAGACGATCACACCAGCATTAGCCTGAAGTGTTGAGGCGGGACGTTTCCTCCACATTCAGACCCAACATCTGAACGTTGCAGCAGAAATGGAGACTCATCTGAGCAGGTAACGTCTCTGAGCCTGCGTGAATCGTAGCCTCAGTTTCCTGTTCTTAGCTGACACCTGGTGTGGTCTTCTGCTGCTGCAGACCACACCGCAGACCTTCTGCGTACCTCAGGAGTAACGAGTGTTAATCATGGTGTAGACCTGCCTTCTGTAGATGTGTGGTCCTCACAGTTTCTATGGTACAAACAGTTATTTTAATGAAGTATCATTTGGAACATTTTTGGGCAGAATACGTCCTTTTAGTTTAGAAACCTATAGTGTTACTTACAGTGATCGGTTTTCATATCATGGTGTTTAGGTTAAAGGATCTAAATGATTACCAAAGTATTAATGAGAACGCTTGTCCAGAAGGAGTGGAAAGGGCGAAGAGATCAGAGCGCAACAAGGTTCAGACGACTGCCAGCAAACATAAAAATCAGGAAACAACGTGTTTTTATCTGATCCAGTTTGCCTCGTTGGCATGTGAAGTCATCTTCAGGTTACACAATAACCACATGCTTGGTGCTAAGGAATAAGGACCTTTATGTTTGTCCTGCCAGTATTAAAGTAGGCTAAGAGTAAACGTCCACACGCTTTATAACTAAGTGTAACTGGCCCTCGATGTTTCTAAGTTAGCACATTTTGACCCGATAGCTAAAATTCAGATCCAGAAGTTCAGTCTTTTTTTTTTTTATGAGTTCAGCGTGTTCAGGTGTGTGAACACCTTTGAGCTTCACAGTTTCATTTATAAGATCATAACCTCTGTGGTTAGTTCAGGTGTAAACGTTGCCTCCCTTTGTGTTTTCATTCCTTCGTTTTCCTGTGGTGTCCTACAAATATGAAACTGTTTTGTGGAGTACATTTTGTTCCTATGGTCATAACAGAAAACTATGTGAAGTGAAAAATACCTTCGTTATGAAATCAGAGTGCGGTCCAGTGAATGCCGCTGAAAACCGCCACACGTCTGGCGTGTTTGTGATGGATGGCCGGGCATCACAGCAGCTGTTTGGCCAGATGTTTGTCTCCTGCTGTTTGGATCCTAAGCTTTGACTCTTCCACCGACACAGCTCTGATCCAGCAGCTGGCAGTGCAGAGAGAGCTGGACCTGACAAAAAGCAACTTTAAACTTAAAACAGAGAAAAATCACTGCTGTCAGGACCACACAGCGAGAGCTGGCAGCGCGGTGCCACAAACTAACACACGTTTCACAGAGTGAGTGGGTACAGTGTACTTTACATACTGTAGTTGGTACAGGGAGTCTGGATTAAACGACCTCCAGTGACAGTGTGAGGACGTGCACGTGCAGTGTGCTTGTGGAGGATGTTGTGAGGTTATTGTACACAGGCTTTCGTGACCACAGGTGATGGCAGGAAGGTAGATCGGTAAATCACCAGCGTTGTTTTTATACTCGCCTCCATCTTCACCACCACAGGTACAGCGTCCTCATCGCTGCAGACATCACCCCAGTCTGTCTGTCTCACCCAGTGACTGTAGAAAACATGGACGACACGACAGCCCACACCCCAATTTAACAGCACTGTGGTCGTAGTTAGAATCAAACTTACGAGAAAGGAGAGCCAGCGTGATGCTAATGAAAGTGTCTGACCCCAGTTTTTGGGGAGCTGTTGCATCGTCCATGTTTTATACAGTCATCACACCTCGAGATACTTAAATCTCCTCCACCTGTGGTGGTGACTCATTATGGACCTCTTGCCCTGTGGCTTCATAATCAATGCTCTCTGTCTTGTACGTCCACTCCCTCACAACGTGTCCAAACCATCTCTGCCTGAGTTGTCCTCCAATCCTGTCCGTCCTGCTCACTCCAGCTCCAAATCGTTTGTTAGCATCACCGTCTCCAAACCATCTCAGCAGGTCTCACTAGCATCCTGTAAATCTTCCTTTCACTCTTGTTGCTATACCTCTGTCACAAACCATCCCTGACACTCGTCTCCACCCGCTCCACCCTGCCTGGACCCTCTTCTTCACCTCTCTTGCACACCGTCTGTTGCTTTAGATGTTCGACTGCAGGTATTTAATGTCGTCCACCTTCACCGCCTCTGGTCCGTACATCTTCAGAGTGTGTTGCTGCATATTATGGAGACGGTGTGCAGCTTAAATTTGGATTTGCATCAGTGCTCACATTTTTCTACATCTTACTTTTTTCCTTAAAACTGAAAACAAGTGTCTTCTCAGGTTTCACAAACCTCAACGCATGTAGTAACGCTGTTATTTCCAGAGAAGTCTCCAAAGACTCGTTGCCACAGAAGTCATTAGCATGTGCTGATGAATGCCTTCACGTTAGACAGCTTTCTCTCTGCGCACCTCATTGGCCAGGGAACATAAAAGCACCATATTGGCCCTGACTGTCCACTTTTTGTCCTTGCTGGAAACATTTTAAGCCAATTATGGTCATCAAAGACATAATCTGCACGACTCACTGGCATCAACCACAAGGATTCGACAGTATTGGGGGAAAAAACAAGGCTGGAACATAAAACATCAAATATGCAGCGTTATCTGCGTGGGCCCAGGGGTTTGTACTGCCAGCGCTGTTCAGACGAGACCCAGCGGGACGGAAATCGGCCCCAAAACCACCGTAAAGCTTTGGTTTGCTTCCAACAAAACCCTGAATACTTGTCTGTTTCACAGCTATGATGAAGGTGTGTGTGGTTATGGGCTCGCCGCCTTCACTGTCAGGCTCCTCATTCACTCCTCAGGTCTTTGAGAGTTTAGAGGAGGTGAATTTTACCCCAAATAATACTGGAGGAACTTTACAATCATTTAAAAAAGCTGTTCTGCAGAGGTTCCTGTTGTAAAGATGCACTGTAAGGCCATGAGCATTGTTCACGATGAAGTATCCTGACCGGCTGGATGTGCAGCTTCCAGTCAGAGTCGTTCACAAGGAACGAACAAACCACCTCAAGCTTTCCTGTCAGAAACAGTGAGTCAGCCTGCAGGACGTTGGACAGCGTCCAACCTAAAACTCCTGGAAAGGCTGAAAAACCAAAACACAAAAACCAACCTTTCACTGAATCATCATCATCCTCCTCATCATCATCATCCCATGTCATAAAAATTAAATCCAAGAATATTTCTTTGTGTTGGAATCGGGTAGAAAGTGTTGTGCATCCCTTGAAACACATCTCTGTGAGCCTGATGTAAATGTGTCTCCCTGTTGTGAGGAGAACAGTAGCGTTTGGACTAGAACCAGCATGGCGACTCCTCAGGCTGTGATGAGGTCGAAGAGGTTATTTTGTGCATTGTTTTATTTTTCTCGTGTGAGTCCGTGATATAAAAGCAATAAAACGTTGCAGCGGTCTGGCGATAAAATGGCAGCGAAGCAGAACAATAGATTTTCAGCTTGTAACCGGAGGGCCGCTTCATGTAAGAGGGAGACGCTGCTTTTGTTTAGCGGTTCAGCTCAGCTTTTATTCACAGCTGCAGGGAGACTGGATTTATATGAAGTCAGAGAGCAAGAGAAAATCACACTGCATACATACATGAACAGGACGTACTGTTGTAGGTTTGCTCAAACACAGAACCACAGAGTCACATCTGCGCACCACAGTGGATAAAATTATAATAAGCTTGTATCTGAAATCTGAAATGGCCTCAAAATCCTCAGTCTGAAGCTCGACCGGCGGCGGCGTTCAGAAACGAAGTTTTTACTGCGTGGCTGTGCTCGTGGTGGGCGGTCTTTCACAAGGAGCACAAACGTGACGGCTGAAATCCACCGCACTCGCTCCTCCGGGAAACACGCTTTCTTCACCGTGTCCACTTCTGTGTTTCCTGTCTTTGTAACGTTACCGTGTAGAAGCGGGATCGGGGTGATTTTAAAATTCTGCTGGCGTCTCGGGCTTTTTTTGGAAACAGCGTTTTGTACAAAAACAAACTGCTGTTAGACTCTTTGTGCGTTCTCGTCCATTCTCAGTTTCAAAGAAAAAGACACTCTGCAGGAATACTAATACCTGACAGGAAGTCAGCTCATTGGCTGAACTCCTGCTACAGTTTCATTCACTGCTGCTCAGTCGTTTTGTTGAATACAGATGAGTGATCCGTGAACAGAAATACATCCTTCCAGCCTTTTCCTTCCTGTACATCCATTTCGGTCTTTTTTTGCCCTTCTTCCACATTTTCCACGCTCAGCGTTGGATTTGATGAAACTCCTCACGGACTCATGAACCAGGCAGATTTATTATAAATCAGCAGCATGTGTATCTTCTGTTTTTTTTTGTTTTTTTTAACCAAAAATCCATAAGTAAAACTTTACCGCTCTCTGAAAGGCGGCGCCGTTGGATCGCATGGCAGCAGAAAGTGAAACAGAAGAAGCAGCAGAGAAATGAGAGGAGCAAAAACAAACTGAGTGTCAGTGAACGTACGGGAGCTGCTGCACGCACCGACCACAGGACAAAGACCGTGGATTTCCTGGAGTTTACAGGAAGTTCGCAGACCGGGGGTGCACGGCTACATCCTAACTCAGGGTTACACGTTGCTGCCGTCAAATTCCAAACAAGCTCTGAAAAACTTTCCTTTACACATTTTTGTGTGTTTGTGTTTGATGTGTTGGGAACAAAATAAAAAAAGAGTTTCTGGGAGCTGCAAATCTTTGCATTTGTTTCATTGACATTTTGGATGCTGGTTTTGGAATCTGGGTTTTACTATTGATTGTAGGTCCATTGATTGGACAGTACCCACCAACTGTAGACCGATGTGATGGAACCGATAAACAGACATCTTTGATGGATGAAAGAGAGACTCAAAATAAATGCTCACACTTCTTTACATCTGCGTATCAGGCGCTCTGCTCATGATACATGGGATAACTTTTAAGCTTTGACTTCAGCCACTCGATGTGTGGACGTACAAACTGTTGGCGTTGGAAACAAACTTTTCAGCTCATTAAATATTAATTAAACTCAGATCTTTTTCATTCTGTTGAGCAGAAACTACCCACAGCGAACACTCCTGAGTGCACGCACAGTCCCCGGACGATGAACTCGCCGCTCCGGTAACATTTACCTTCCTTGTATTGCCGGAGTTTGTTGGCCTTGAGCTTCAGCAGGCGGCGAGAGCGGTTTCGATACAGTTGATGACTTTTGTTTGAGTCATAACTCGATAAATAAAAGTAAATGAGGCTTAAAAACGGCTGTAGTGATGTTTCCGGTTTTTGTCTCTCGCCGCTAAATGATGAGTTGTTTCTGACACTGAAAGCCTTCGCTTTGTAGAGGCGGTGTAATGAACCAACACCTTCCTCCATCAGCCTTAACAAGTGTGTCTGCAGACCCTTGGGGCAGCGGAGGGAGAGACGGCGTGCGTCGTTTGATGGTGGAGCTTCTCTCCCCCGAGTGTTCGCCCTTCCGATTAACAGTTTTCTCTCATCTGTCTTTTGCTGAGCTAATTAACTAGATAATTAGCAGAAGTGATACACGGACACAGTCGATGTAAAAGCATCGTCTGTGTCCGCCGAGCGGTCCTTTGAAGATTCACACCACAAACCGTGGCTTCTGTTTACAGAGTCGTAGACGCTTCAGCTCCTTCGAGATGTAAACCCTGCACGGCGAGGCGAGGGCTGAACCTCGCAGCACGTATCAGTTCTCAGTCAAACAATACAAGATTAGCATAAAGACATCTTAAAAACAGAAGAATTTAAATGAGCGGGGCATTAAAAATGCATGGCCGCGAGACCGGCAGAAGAAATCAACTCGCTGAGCTGTTTGAACACATCAAACCGCCTGAAAGCTCTAAAAGCAGGGAAATAAAAGCACGGAGAAGCAAAGTTCGCTGTAAACTTTGTTCCAAACACCACGCACACGCTGTGTGTACAGCTACCGCACACACAGGTTTCAGCAGCAGCACAAAGGCTCGGATAGCCACGAACAAAACTGTGATTTCATCAGCAGACTCGCTCAGACCGGATCAAAATGACTCAAGTGAGCATGTCCGTGAAGGTTCTCAGTCATCCAGGTCATCGTAGTCTAAGGAGCTCAGAAAGAAAAGCGTCTGGACTTCTTTAAGTTTCCTTGAAGACGTCTTACCTGTCTGAGAGGTGAAACGTCTTCAAGGAAACTTAGACGACTCAAAGTGAGGCCAACGTGGACGTGCCTTCAACCACAGTTCTTCCTAACAATCAGCAAAAGCATGTCAGAGTATATATAAAAGTCTAGTAGAAGGCTCCCGTTGCCTTCCCCGATCTATGACCTCATAAAACATCTATCTTTGCTGCGTGGACATGTTTGGAGTCTGGGTGTCTTTCTGCTGCATTTTGCTGGGAAATTGATATTGGGTATATTTGGTATCGGAAAGATCAATTTAATGATAAAATATTAAAAGTCAACCAGATAGCATCACTATAAAGTTGGAGACACTTGCTTTGGAGTCTTTTAGCGATCGAATGACTTTCCCCAGGTTTCCCTACCAGCTCCCGGCTGCCTCGGCGATGAAGTACCTGCAGAGTTGTCTGACTGGCTGACAGCGAGCGCACTTTGAAATCAGTGCAGACGGCTTGCTGTTAAGCATCAGTGATTACAACCCTAACAATATTTTTCTGAAAACAGCGAGCGCTCCGAACACCCATATTATCGTTTTGTCTGATTCTGCAGATTTGAACCTTTGGGGCTAATCACCGTCTTCTCTGTTCTCAGTGGTAAAAAGTTTCTTAAGGTACCAATTTTATTCATTTCTGGCTCCGACGAGAGTGTAATTTATTCCACTTTAAGTGTCTGAGCCCCTCTCTCTCTCCTCACCTGCTTCCCACCTCTTCCATTTCCTGTGAAATTGCCCTCGTGCTTGGCGGGGATAAAGGCCTGGGAGCTCATAATGTCCTCCAGACATTTCCTCGCTCTTCCTTACCTCCATCAGTCGGCCTTTATTACCGCCTCTCTTCCCTTCGTCTGATCTGACATGTCGGGCTTTCATGAAGTACTTTTATCAGGAAGTCAAAAGAACCCGGAGACAAAAACGAGGCACAGGAAGCCGGTCGTGTGGACCAACAGGCCTTCCTTTAATTGTACTCACTGAAGGAATCCTTTCCTTTTTATTGGATGCTGTAGATTTAAAGATGACCCAAACCTGACTCCACAGCTGACTCCACACCAACTGCTGTCTGGATTTTTGAAAGAGGTGCACTGATTGTTCAGAGATGGAAAGGCTTGAACAGTCATTATTGGCTGGCTGTATTATTCATGGGTAGGACAGGATGTAAATGCAAAGGCTTGCAGCGCTGCTGTTTCAAACGTGATTTTATGCTTGTCGTTTCTGCTTGATGTGGCTGTGACGGCCATCATCACTGTAGGTGCACGGCTCACAGGTGTGAGCGTGGCGCCAAAACATTAGACCGTCCCGTTGGTCGTCACTTAGTCGCCAACAGGCAGGTTTGTGTGCACATCTATGGTACATCCCAGAGTGCAGAGCGTATCCGATTACAGGTGTGTGTCCGATTCTTTCCTTTGACTTTAATAAACACCTGCAGCCTAACACTGTGCAGGAGAAAATGGCCGTGGTGTAACGTCATTGATAAGGGATCACGTTGGTGATGGTCAGCTGCTATAATACATGGATTTTGAGTTTGACCAGCAGACCTGATGCAGTCCACTGCAGTTTCTGACCCTCATTTCAGCTCGTCATCTACATTTTCATACAATCAAAAACATAAAACTACTTATAAAGTTTTAGTCTCATCTGTACTTTATTCATTCCCTCTTCAGATCTGCTCATTTACACTGGTCACTACAGAAATGAACTGGCTGCGTCTGTGGTGATAAATTGGTGTCAGTGAATCACCTGCAGAGTTTCTCCTCCCGTAAGCAGCTGCAAACCTCAGGCTAATTCGCTCTGCTTAGTAAATCCTCCCTTAAGTTTACAGTCATTAACATAACCTCAAATGATGAATTTTTCACAATTGGACAATCATTAAAACTGAAAGTCGGAAGTCAACATCATACTTCAGCTTTACAGGGCCCTGGTTTTAGAGATGAAAGTCCCTTTCATGTTTTCAGCAGAAAATTGAGGCGCTCTCAGAGCTGAGGTTGTATAAAAGATGACCAGCTGTGTTATAGAATACCAGGTTTCTTTGGTAAAATGTCACAGGTACATAAAATACGTTGACAGGCCAGTTAACGACTCCCATCGAGCATTTTGTGCTAACATGTGAAACGGCGTTACGCCAGCTCTAGCAAAGACGGGAGGAAACATGGATTATCTGCCTTTTGCACAGGTTGTACTCTCTGAACAGAAGGAGTGAGTGGGAGTGGGAAGTGTTTACTGATCAGAGCCCAACACAGGAGACTGGAGACAAAGATGTAGCGAGCAGCATGAACTCTATGCCATCCACTCAGCAGCCTCGTCACACGTTACAAACACGGATCGTCTTCAGACATTACACGAGGTCGGGCAGCGGCGAAGAGGAACCACCGTGCGACCTTACGTTGTCAGAGCAGCGATTCCAATCATGTGGCCATTTGTGGCGGCCAGCATCTCACACACACTGACTGTCTGTGAAACAAGACGCACAATCACTGGAAAGAAAGCAATTCTATGAAATCACTCCTATCATCAGCGTTTGATGAGTTCAGTTCAATAACAGAATTAATATTTCATTTATACCGACTCGTCTGCGTACGGAGTCCACAGGAAGTCAGCTCACACATACGCGGCGTTCTGGAGCACTGAAAACAGATTTACACGTGGATTAAAAAACAGATTTTGTCTCACAACATCGAAAGTGTGCGCCATGTTGTTGTTTGTAGTCTTTAGACTTGGAGTTGTATCACCTATTGTTGCTTTTGACATGAGGATGGAGGCAAAACAAACTCTGAAGTGGGCGTGGCCTTACATGTAAGACTGCATGTATCAGTCCAATAAGACGGTGCCTCATGAAGGAAGCTTGTTTTTTTTATGTTCCCCATCTGAGCAGCTGTCATTCAGATCAATCAGTTAATAAATCAATGGTGATTATCCAGTTGGCCATACTATACATGAGCAGTCTTTAGAAGCTCCTGGCCGACGGAGTTACCAGCACAGTCGCTTCTCAAAGTCACAGCAAGTAAAATCAACTGGACCAAGTCAGCCTCCCCACATAGACTCCTACGTTAAAATGTCCAACTACACAGCCAGTGTTGGGGAGTAATGGAATACATGTATTAGGTATTTAAAATACAAAATATGAGTAACTGTATTCTGTTTCAGTTACCGTATAAATAAGTGATAATTAGAATACAGTTACTTTGTTGAAATAAATGGATTACATGGCAGTCTTTTTTTCAGTTCTTTTTTAAAAACAAACGTTAGCCTATTGCAGCTACCTCGTTTTAGCTGTGGGAGCTACCTGGGTTATGTGCCACTTCAGTATCTTCGATGTACTATTGCTGTGTGATTTATTACTATTACTGAAGGGTACTCACTACCGAGCTAACATTGTTAGCTGGCGTTAGCTGAGGTTAGTTCATAGACTGTTAGTCTTGATGGATAGCATTATAACAACCTGCTAGCTGCAAATAATCATGTGCAGTTCTGAAAGCAGACAGAAAGAAAACATATTACCGATACAGAAATCGTTTTCTATACGAGATCACTGCAAAAAGTGCAGCCTTAGCTAATGTCCACACTACTGTTACTTATTTATATTAAGATTTAAAAGGCTAGTTGGTATTGCTTTCAGAAGTGCACATGATTATTTGCAGCAAGCAGGTTGTTAATGCTATCCATCAAGTCTGCGGTCTATGAACTGACCCCAGCTAACCCCTGCTAGCAATGTTAGCTCGGTGGTGAGTAGCCTTCAGTAATAGTAATAAATCACACAGTAATAGTACATTCATGTAGTTGTAAAAAGCATGACAAGTATTCAGAATATGTTACATTGATTAACTTAACAGTACACGTTACAAACTACATTTTGGGCCATGTATTCTGTAATCTGTAGTGGAATACATTTTAAAAGTAACCTTCCCAACACTGTACACAGAGGAAATAAACATGTTTACAGCCTGATACGAAACAGCCTTAGGGGCGTGGCCTCTTTGACTGACAAGTGGAAGGCGACCCAGGTGGCTGTAGCTGCTAGCCTGCTAGCTTCACCTCAGCTCACTGGAGTCCCTGAACTGGATCTCTGGACCGTGTTTGTGCTGTCGTCTGACCGATCACATAACTTCCTGTGTGGTTAACTGAACTGACGGAGTGCCTGAAACCAACACAGTAACAGGAAAACACTAACCAGTGTGTATGTCATGATGGCTAGCTGTGTGGTACTGCAAAAATAGGATCTGTGTGGAAACACCGACAATGAAATGCATGTTTATTTCCTCCGTGCTGCTTTCCTAAAAGGATCGGACTCCAGAGAAGTTAGAAGAGGAACTTGGTAACTCAGGACATGAAACCAGGCGCCTCGTGGAGACTGCTGCTGGTTTGTGTTAAACGCAGATCAACAAAAGGAAAACTAGTGTGAGTGCTGTCACTTAGTCGGCTCACTCCCCTCTGTGTAAGGAAAAGAATAAAACGGGTATTGTGGCGAGCAGCGATTGGCCACCGCAGCAGTCTGCAACACTTCAATTCATTCTCTTATTTTTAGGCTCAAACCGCCGTGCGCTGCACTCAGACTGTGATTACACAGTCTTTCCCCTCTCTGCGGGAGACGCACTATTCTTCTTCTACACTTCCTACTGCATTCCCGATCTCCACGCCTGCAGGTTCACCTGTGCTTCTTGTTGGATTTTGATTATAATCATTGCCCCACTTGAGATGTAGAACGCCTTGAGTGGTGCCGGTTTATTTATATAGCTGCACTCGGCGCCCGCCTGGCTGTGCAGAAGGCACAATATGCCCCCTGCAGGCAGCAGGTAACAGGAAGGCCGATGACCCCGTCAGCGCCTCGCATGCCCACTCCTCTGCGCTGGGAGTGAGATCACATTTATCAGCGTGAATAATATTCATGCGCTCGGAGCAACATTTTCCAAAAATACAGCCCCGTGTTTCTGTTTGCCTCGTTGGCTAAAGCAGGAGCGCGTCCTCTTTATCCCTGCTCTCCGGTTGTCCCGGGACTCCTGCTGTGATTGACACTGTTCTGCTGTGTGGTTTCTGTTATTTTAGAGCGCTATCGAACGCTTTAAGTCAAGAAAGCAGCGTCTGTATATTGAACATTCTGCGGTTAATGTTTTAATCAGGAATGCTCTTTGAAACGGCGTTGACTGAAAGGAGCGATGCTGCCGTTCTCCGGTCTCTGATTAGCGCTGAAATCCATCAGCTGGGTGAAAGCTGAAGACGCGAGCACTTCTCGAGGAACATCTGAAGTTCCCCTCACAGACACCGGCGGCCCTGTGTGCTAGCGATAGCTCTCCGCTTCAATGACGGGATGCCGCTTCATCCTCTGAGTGAAAAAGCAGCGGCGTCTGCACGCTCACAAGCTTCGGCGTTGGTTTTATTTTTGGTTGTCAGTCATTAAGTACAGGATTGAATATTTTCCACACCTAATCTCGGACACGCCGTGCCCTCCTCTGCTGGCGGTTTCGCTTCATTTGTGCTCGGAGAAGCTCTGGGCAGCCTGAGAGGGACAATCCATCAGCGTTAAAGCAGCCTCTGTGTTTTTATCATTGTGAAACACACAGCAGTGACATCCTACAAATACGTGATTATCTCATTCATGGAGCAGCATCCTCCAGCTGATGGATGAGTCTTGTTCTGCAGATTGTTGCCATAAAGATGAAATTCAGACTGATGACAGAAGCTATGTGCAATTTAAGACGACTCAGAATTACTGAAGGAAGCGCGGCTTGTCATAACAGCGCTGAGTCAGACACTTCAGGCTGCTTTAAGATATAATTGTGAACCTTTGCCGCCAGCTGCCTTCTGACAGGAAACACTCCCTGCAACGAAACGTCAGCGCACGCGTAAACCTCAGCAGCTGACGTTACCGGCAGCCTGTCCTTTGTCTCCGTGCTGAAAATGTTAATTAAAGAGCTTCACGCCCTTTCTTCATCATCGCTTTAACGATGACAGCCAGCTGCGGGATGTAAAGCGGCGTGTCGCTGCCCCCGGTGTTGATTTGTGTACCTGCGCTTGTAAAGCATATGGTGCGTGCTCACAAAATCTTCAAACCTCCTTTGTAGGAGCTCGAGGTACTATGCATGCAGGCCAGGTGAGCTGATTGTACGTCCCTGTTGGGGCTGCACATTCAAAGGCACAGTTCACCTTTTTACAGCCTTATCTCCACTTTTCAGCCCAGAAAACTTGAATATGTTTCTGTGCTGCATTCACGGACCATGATTCCAGCCCAGCTGGACACACGTGGCTGTCGGGAAGCACTGAGCAGGAACCTTTCCCACAAATTTACTGATTTTTACATGTGGAAGCACCCACGTCAAGTAATTCCATTTACAGTTTTCTGCCTCTCCAGACAGTCTCTCATCCTACAGCTGAGCCTCATCTCCACCTCTGGACTCCACCTGCTGGTCAGCTTTCTGCTCTGCAGCATCAGCACATGAAAGAGCTCTCCACCTGCTGCAGGTTCTTCTGAGCACAGCAATGACTGCTGTCACCTGCTGCCATCCAAGAACCTGGTGGTGGGAGTCTTGGGACTGTGGGTCACCAGAAATGGCAACCTAGACCAGGAATAAAGAGAGAATGCAACAATCAGACGACCCGCTATGTTCAAGCACTTGGTGACAGTGGGAAGGAAAAACTCCCTTTAAACAGGAAGAAACCTCCAGCAGGCTCAGGGAGGGGCATGCATCTCTTAAAAACTCTAAATTGTTACCGTTATGCATTTCGAGTAATACGATCCTGTTGCAGTCAGTCACATGACACCCTGACGCCCAGGAGGCGGGGCTTTTTTCTGACTGCCGATCTGCTCCATGTTGTTTTTAACGTAGCGCTCCTCCGGTAGCTGTTAGCTGCTGGACGCCATATGGAACCGCTTTAATCGTTAAAACAGCACACAGGAAATGTCTCCATCCCTCCTGCTCTGATATTCCTGCAGAGGAGAAACTAAAGAGGCCTCCTGGGAGGCTCGGCAGTCATCTGCATTCATCAGGAGGGAGGGAGGAATGAAGAGGAAAGCTTATTATTAACGAGAAGAAGTGAGGATGGATACAATTAAGGAAGTAAGATGGAAATGGAGGAAAAGAAAGTAGAGAGGAAAGAATATAAAATCAGAGAGGGCATGAGGGCAGCAACGGAGGTGAAAATGACCTTAAATTTGGTATCGTGTTAAAGAAGAAGTGGCATTAGTGATAATGATGGTTCATATTTTTGCCCCCCTCAGGAACAGACTCGTTTCTCTCTGCTTTGATGGAGAAGGAGGAGGAAGCGCTTTCCTTAAGATCACTTAAACTGCTCGATCAGATCGCAGCAGAGAGAAAACCCACTTCCCCCTCAAACGGCAGCTTCATTTAAATAATTTAAAATCCCCACTGTGTTCAAATATCTTTGCACATTTATATTAACTGCTGACTGGGGAGAAAGGTTCATTATCCAAGCAAAATACCTCTTTTTTTTTTTTTTTTTTTTTTTTTTAAAGGCTGGATATCTTAAACTGTT
>VOQK01010639.1:22068-33569 GCA_015052645.1 Benitochromis conjunctus | reverse complement strand
CACAAACATTAATGTCATTAGGCTTCAGACCCAGCAGGATATCCACTAACCAAACAGACTTCCACTGGATCCTGTTTTAGTTTATCAAGCTGAAACTGGCCTACTGTATTGCCTTCCCCTAATTGTATATGTATATAAAGTTAGTCTTTATATATTTATATAAAAGCACAACAAAAAAGGAGTAGTGTCCACTTTAAAATTTTTCTCCAACACGCAAAAACCATGTTTAATCTGTAACGTTAACAGCACTGATTCTGGGACGTGACAGTGTGATAGGGTTACAAGTACGAGATGGTGGAACAGGCTGTCATCTGGAATAACTTCATTTCCAAGAGTTGAGTGCCAGATAACCCAGAAACTGGAATATCTATAAACCTACAGAACAATAACCCTGCCGATCATGTTTGTCCTCAGTATAAATATAACTAAAGTTCAATAATTGCTTGATGCCACAGCAACAATAACCAAGGTCACAATATTTTGTCACCATATATATATCTGTGTACACTGGACATGTTGGCGATGCCTACCAATCAAAGACAGACAAAACAACAATGCGATTGTTATAAAGTCAGAAAATATGCCGAGCCTTAAATCTGTACAAGTGTTGGGTTTGCCGCGAGAGCAGCCGAATCTTTTTATGTTAGTTTCATCCTTTCCACAACACTCACCTTATAAATCTCCACATTCCTCCATGGAAGAGGATCACAGTACCATTTTACAATGTGCTACATGCCACACTTAAATACACACACGCACACGCACGCACGCACGCACGCACACACACACACACACACACACACAGCAAAAACAAGGTTTGGCTCTGATCGGATCATAATGACCAATAAGTGTGACAAAATCCTACTGAAGTCCTCTTCTTGTCATCCTGTCACTTTTCATATTCGGGATTTCTGTCACATTAGTATTTCTCTTTTATCTTTGGCATGAAGTACTTTCCTGTCATCAAAAAGCTTGATGCTTCAGCCACATGAATGGTTTTCATCCAAAATTTGAGCCGTTTGAAGAAGAATACTGGAAAATAAAATGTCAATTGTGCGTGTTTCCATTAAACTCCATTAAAGAAAACAAATGGACTTCCAGATGGGAAAGGGAGCTCCACCCAACATGAAAAATAGTAAACATCTGCCCAAAATGTTTCTGCATGGTGCATGCTTCATGCTGTCACATGATGAAAAAAAGGAGGCGAACACAGTGAGATATTTCAATTCACCTGTTGTGGCAGTGTCCCCTTGGTTTATGTTGTGAAATGGTAACATGTTTTTTGTCAGTAGCATTTTAGTTTTAATAGCAATGGGTCACGCGTTCATTTTTGACAAATCTGAATTTTAACTTGGGTCTCAAGCTTTTATTGTTTTACTACTCACAGCTACTTTCACCAACATTTCCTACATACAGCAGTACAGAACTTTGTGTAAGCCTTTTTTGGGAGACTGTCCAAAACAATTTCCCCAGTTGCTTTGACAGTTCATTCGACATTTATGTTACAAAAAACAGTTAAAGCTGCTCTTACAAGTCCCGCAAGCCCAAGGTAAAGGTTTGTTTCCAAGATCCCCAAACCACAAAACAAATGCTGTAATCCTTAGACTGCAACCTCAAGCATTTTTTGAGTTCTAATGTTTGCTGCAGTCGCCTTCAAGTCAGGATTCATGTCACCGGCTGTATCCTAAGGGCTGCACTGTTCGAGCAGAATGTGAACCAGTCCTCCTGCTAGTTGAAACACAAATGATTTCCATCTGTGTTGATGTTGGAGAACAGTGCCACCTCCCCCTTTTCTCCTCTCTTCCCTTGCCTTTCCCCTGACACAGACCCTCCCGCACACCATTAGTTATCCATGTCATGCACACTGAGGTTAGTTATATCATGCATGACAAACTCACGCCAAACGTCTCGTCCTTCTGCACTTCAAGCATTCACGTCACGGAAGTGTGCTCACGTGGTCATACACGGTAACAGGGCTGCACGATCCGTAAAAGTCTGGAATTCATTTGGAATTCATTTCCTCCTCTTCTCATTTTGATTCAGACATCCCTCCCTCCCAGGCCTTTTTTTAAGATGGATATTCATCTCAGCACAAATGTAGCTAGTACTGTAACCATCCAATCTTATGTATGGTTATGTATTACTGGAGGTTGTGAGGAATCTTTTTAGCCATGTAGGCTGTATATTGCCAAACTAAATTATTATACTCCCCCAACTAAACGTGTAACTGTACTGTGTCAAGCTGCATGGTGTGTGCGTGGCAACAGTTGGATTGCTATCAAACACGGCTTCAGAAATTATTTGCCTTCAGGAGTTTTTCCACGCAGTATGTTTTTCATTTGGTGCTGATGAATCTGTTTTCATATTTGACTTAATTCCTCTGTGAGGTTTCCCTACTTTGTGGCTTGGTATACCACAGCAAAGCATTTAGTGACATCAGCAGTATTGTGTCATTGACTTGTGACAGGAAATGAAGTTGTTTAACAGATCATATTGTAAGGTGTCACGCTTTGTCACTGGGGTAACCAAACAAGTGGGAAATTGGAGACTGAATAGGTTTTAACTGCAGAAAGTAGTAGGCCTTTGCTTAATGACACATGCACACAACATGGTTAATCTTAAGGGCCAGAACTGTTTCAGTTACTAACACTCTTTGGAAAAAGTCCCCACTGAGTAACTGGAGCATGGATGGAAAACCTATTTCACAACTTTTTCCCCCACTCTAGTGCATTTGAAGGCTTTTTACAATGCCAAGTTTCTTTTTTTCCCCCTGACACATGATGTGATCGAAGTGACTTAATAAAGCATGGAGGGAAAATTGAGTTGATTTCCGCAGTCTAGTAGAGAACTAACAGAATTTGCTGTTGAACCAAACAAAGGTTAGGGCTGCTTGATAGAAAAATAGAAAATAACATTTGTGGTTGCTAATTGATAGGTCCCTATGAAGTTATGCTACAGTGTACTCTATATAGTGTTGAACTATTGTTCGATGACTCTGATCGCAGCATCTGTACAAATAAGAATGTATCTGTGGCTTTTGATGATGAGGAATTGGTTATTGGAGCATGGAAAATGAACAGCCAAATTCCTTTAATGGCCTTAAGAGACAGTGGGGCTGATAGAAGAATCCCATGTTGTTATCCTGCCTGAAGATCTTCTAAATGACAATTTTAGGTTTTCCAGCTCTCTCAAAAGGTTACTGGCAATATGATATCATGCTTATAGCTATATAGATACAATTGAGTGATCATTAGGCACCACCTAATGGCCATTAAACTGCTTTCACAAACTTGATATATTGATATTGCAACCCTATTTTCCAACTTGACAGTTTAGCAGTTAAATCATTGCCTCAGTTATCACTGTAATTATGATCATTTGTTGGAAATAGCCCTGCATAGCCAGACTTTGAACTGGAATGGAAGAGGTCTGGGAAAATGTCCTTTTGTCTGAGCCAAACGCTGACAGTCGACTGGCAGTATAGGTGTGAGGGGCCGATCATGGTAGCTTATCGTGGTATTGGTACTGAAATGTCATTCTTTCAGAACAGAAATGCAGGTGGATCTTATAATATCAGGTAATTTGAAAACAATGGGGGAATTATTAGATAGCTTATTGAACAGAAAGCATTGACAAATGCATTTTCCAAATGTAAAACGTTTCACTTCATTGCAATTGAATTAGTTGAGTTCATACCCATCCTCAATGGATCTCTGCATTCTTTAAAGAATCAAGAAGAACAAATGTGCAGAGCACTTCAGTGTTTTTACACTTCCATAATATGTCTAAATATTTCCTCTGCTTCGCTGAGGTGACTTCTCACTTATTTGTAATGCAGAACACCATTTAGATGTGACTAGCTTAGGCCTCATCCGTCTTTTCCAAAACTGTGGACCACCAGCTCCTGCTGGCTTTCACTGGCTCCTCCCGAACCACATTTACACCTCATTGTGAGGTGAGAGTAATAGAGGAAATGCCCAACCCAGTCTCAGTCTCACTCTGGTTATTTTTTCAGGCAGGCTGGCAAGCTGGCACTTCCTCCAGTAACGGCACTCTGGTGAATGCACCTGTCCTGCAAAACACACATTTAACTGACCCAGCTGAGGCAGGAAAGAATAAAAAGTCATGCAGGGGAAGCAAAGAAAAGTTTCAAAAATGGGAGTTGTGTGAAAGGTTTTGTTTTGTCGAAGGTAACACTAGCATGGGTGGTTCATGTATAAACAGAGAGCTGGAAAACTTAGATATGTATCACGGAGGCTGGCAGACCCTGAGCTTGGATAAAGTCTTAAGTCCTGCAGAGAGAGTTTTTAGGTTTCATCCCATATTACTGTTTCTCTTGTTTGAATGGTTTAGTGGTTTTCTAATCACCTGACTTCCAGATTGAGTTCCCCTCTCACACAATGAAACTTTCAGTTCTGCTACTGGACAGAAGCCAGTCCTGTAGCCACCATAATGTATGCTGTGGTTGGTTTCGCACAAAACTCAAATTGATAACCCAGATGTATTAACAGACATACTGTATATGAATAACTGAGCTCCTTATCCTATCAAAATGATTTTTAGATGCAAAAATGAAGAAGAGAAATTGAACTTATTCAGTTAGAATACAGTTGTTTTTTTATTTTGACATCGAGCTTTAAAATGCAATTTTTACTTCAAACATAATGTTTCATCATTTTTCAAGATTTTATAGGTGTTGCTTGGTAAGACTGCTTCAGTAAATGTAGATGGCAGTGACATTGAAATCAGAGCAGGAGTCTTTGGATAAATAAAGCTGGAATAATCGTGTATTCAGCTTCAAAACATTCTTATTTGGTTTTAAATGTCCCCCAAACTATGGTTGCCAAAGTCTTTGTACTTCTGGTACCTTTAAGGTTGAAGTATGTAGTTTTCTGAAGTGGACTGCATCTGTATTCCTGTAGAAATGAAAAGCTGCTTCACAAAATATATTGGTGAAACATTTGTAACCCATTGGAGTTGGGTAAGCTTTTTATTTTAAAATGTTCTTTCAAATTCATTCATGCTGTGTTAATCGTCATCCCCCCCCATTCACCTATCATTCTTAGGTGAATGATATACTAAGACTCTACCCAGGCTTGTACCTTTACATTCTCATGATTTCTAGTGCTTTGGAGTATTTTTTTTGTAATGATGACACAGTGAGAGTTTACCTTGGAAGTTCTCCAGGAAGTCAGGTCACTTACAAAAATCTTTGCAGAAAATTAAAGGAACATTTTATTCCAGTTTTCTGGATATATTCAATTACTTCTTTCATTCAATGACAAAGCCACTGTTTATAAGTCAGCCTGGCTTATTATGTGGCTTACAATTGTGAAACAGTTCTTTCAAATCTTTTTTGCCATCATGACCAAACGTTTTAGCAGTGGCACAAATTTTGTGTTTCATAAACTTTTCTCAATTTGTTTTTATTTATTGGATTTTTTTTACCTGTTTCTATGATATAGTGATGAACAAACAAGTATTTCTTAAGCCTTTATTCGGAAATAAATCAAAATTCAGTTTTGATAGTGATGCCACTGTCAAAACTTATAGCTACTACTGCAGTTGTACTCTTGATTTACTTGAATATTTATTTTTGGCTTGAATAAGATGTAAAAGACACCTTTAAGGATTTGGCCAGGCTGGAAACATATTTGCCTATGCACAATTTTCCAAGAGTTATAAGAAATGCCTTTTTCCCTTTCCAGATCCTTTCCTAAGGGAGTGGCTTTCCTATGTCCACTCAGTTTATCCATTCCAGTGTCCTGCTGGCAACATGGCAGAAACATTATTCAGGTCCAGTCCTCCTACTCAGGGCAAAAATGGATACTTGGCATAAATGTTTAGATGTGAGTTTCAGGCCAGTGCCTGAGCAGCAGACAAACCTCCCACTCAAAGTCTCCAAACCAAGGTCAGGACTTCTTTACCACTATCTAATTACACATTATGACTGTGGAATTCTGGTATTTCTGATCCACGTCCATCGACATGACCTGGACATGCTGCTCTACTTGGTGGTGCTAGCAGTGTTTCCCCCAGAAATACAGTCTTGTGAGGAAGCAACAGCATTTAGACCGCGATGGGACATGAAAACTCCCTTTACGCTTTTAATATAGTTGCTTTATGCAAATCAGGAGTTCCTTACACTGTAAAAGTATTAAAAACATGCATAGAAAGTTTAAATATAAAAGTATAAAGTATAAAAATACTGTAATAATAATAAAAAGTGATGAAAATAATGAAAATTACTGGCAACAGCGATTGTGCTTTTCACACAATCAGTAACTTTGATGGCAAATTTGTCTTTTCTTTAATTTCACAAATTTGTGTGGAAACCAAACTGAATAAAAAAATATGTCAAACTAACACAAAAATATAAAATAAATAAAATTATAAAACTATAAATGCTCTGGCTATGTAAGCGACATGGTAGTGGCAAACAGCAACTGCTGGAGTGGAAATCAGTGCCTTTGTTTTGTCCACCCACACAAGCAGCATGAGCTAGGTAATTGGTTCATGTGACTCGTGAGCTATTTCCTTCCTTTATACTAAGAAAAAAAAGTGAAATAACACAACAAACAGGAATACACGGAAATTAAAATACCACTCCATAAACTCTGTCAGCATGCAGCCAGGTGCGTCCACAAACAACAATTCATTTCTATGATTTGGTGATTAAGGGATCCAAATGACTTAAGTACTCATACACAATTTATTCAGACATGTTGTTAGCTTTGTAAATTAAATTATAATCAATTTTGACTGTTTTCCAAGTCCCCCTACTTTTACATTGTTGAGGGTTTTTTTTTTTTTTTAAATAAAAAATAGTTTTTTATTAATTTATTTATTTTTGATTAAGAATTTTGTTGCTGGAATAAGATACTGCCATATGAAGATAATGAGTGGCTGTCATGAACTGACAGACACGATACTGACCTCACAGCCCATTGTTCCTTCAGTGGTGCTAGTTTCAGTCATTATGCAAATGTACTGTTTATAAGGTTGGAAACCTGCAGTCAGCTGAGACTGAAGAAGTCACTTGGATGAGTGACGAAACATTTCTCCCACTGAAAACACTACGTCCAGATGAACACAATGACCCTTTTGGGAACAGACACTGAAACACTGAACACAGGCAGGTATACTACTCATGTAGTTCAGTTCAGCTGGGTTTTTTTGGCTTTGTTAGCTCCACAAAGCCTAAAACCCCAGTTCAGGTAACGGGTATCAAAATGATGGTTATCAACTTCCTTTGTTAAGCAAGGACTTCTGCTTCAGGCTCTGTGCACGCTCACATAAAGCAGAGTGTTTCATGGTTCATATGACTTTACTTCCTCACAAAAGATTTCTACCAGTTATTCCTACTCCTGTGAGAGGCGCTATCAGATGATGATAAAATAGTATCTGTGATTAATCACACAGAGAGGGGCAAAATAAACATTTTAATTATTTTATTGCTGAGAGCACGCGGTTTACTTCAGAATGCATATTAGTGCTCTGAACCCTTAAACTGAAAACGTTACTGTCTTAACACTGTCTCCTAATAAAGGAGGACTTTGATGGCAGATCACGGGGATATTAATTTGATTGACTCAACTGTGTTCTAGTTGCTGCAATTCCACTAGTGTAAAACAGACTCAACAGCACATTACAACCAAGTATTAAAACATTTATACATATTCTGAAACACCAAATTAATACATGCACATTCTTTTGACATGCTTGTGCTTCATTCAGTGTTAGTAAGGTACACGTACGATGTTGTGTAAGTGCTCAGGTGTATATTTGCACTTGTGTGTGTGAGTTTGTGTGTTTGATGTGTGCTAATGCTCTTTCTTCACCTCCAAGCTTTGAGTCACTACAGTGTCACGGGGTCACATTCTCACTGGTGTAATACGGCACTCGGGGAAAATAGCCAAACAATCGGCTTCTGCGTGATTATTAATGGTGTTAGTGCTGCTCAAGGGTCTTTTAAAGGAAGTTATTGTGATGTGAGATATGGAGCTGCAGTTTTCATATCAATAATCTTTCTCCATCAGCACAAGTCAAGTTTCTAAACCATATATTATTCCCTGTTGTTAGACCGTCTCGGCAGAGTGCTTTCATTCTTTTTCTTTTACTGCCTTTCTTTTCTTTCTGTCTTCGTTTCCAGGGAAACCTTTTTTTTTTCCTTTGTTTTTTTTAGGGCCGGGCTAGGGTGGAGAACGCTAGTGTTGCTGGAGTTTAGCAGGGTAGCACATCCATGCCAAAAAATGAGTTCACCAAACTGCTGTTTCCCCAGAGGAGGTGCGATAAGATTTCTGCTAGAGGCTCGGCCAGCGACTTGACTTATAGATGAAAAAGGAGACGTGAGGAGGACGAAGCCAAGGATTAGGGGGTGAGGGTGAGGGTGTGGTAGGGGTGGTGGGGATGAAGAAAAGGAAACTCAGTTTGCTCAACAAAAATGAGTTTCTTGTTTGGAAAAAAAAAAAAAGTTTAATTCTTAATTTCAAATAACACAAACTGGATGTTTTTTCATCTGAACATGAACGGGTGGATGGGGAATTGTGGTTTGGCTTGAGAAAGGAAAACCTAATGAATGAAAGTGTCAGGTCAGGGACTTTGAATCATTTATAATTCAATGTTTTGTTTAAAAGTGTTTATATTTTTTCTTTCTACATGCTAAATGCTTGGCTCAGTTATTAACATAAGAATTTAGCCAGTGTTGTGTTTTAGGGGTTAGCGACAGGTAAGAGGTTTTACGAGCAATGATACCACTAGGCAAAATGCAATTTTTATGTGTGGTCACCTCAGGCAGTATTTTATTCACATTCCTTTCAAGCCATACAATAAATAATCCCATGTCAGTGTTCAGTTTTATTTTCATTGTTTGCTCAGAAGGCAGTCCTTTGAGATCTAAAACCCAGCTTATTAAGTCCTTCTCACCAAGGCTTGAACACTTAATATGTATTTGTTATTCACTTTTGGTCATTATTTACATTTTTCCAAAACACCATAAACCACAAAATACTCACAAAAGTATAATAAAAAATTGATGAAAGGTGTAGGCTTCAATCCTTTAATTTCAACATATTCCATTATCTTATCTTGGTGTATCTTAAATGTTCTTATGTTTCATTTAAAATGACCTCTCGTCACTTACAGTAACATTTCTTGGCACTGTCTCATGGTTGATGGAGAATCTAGATTTTTTTTTTCATCTGGACCTGACAGATCACATGGTCCTTCTCCTGTTTCATTCTGTTTTTGTACTGTTAGTATTTTTCAGATCAACTTTGATCCCAGCTGTTTTTTTTACCAAGTGCTAACCTTAAGCCTAAAACAATTGAAGCCAAGGTGAAAGTGGAAAAAACTGCAGTCCTTCAAGGTGCCACTTGAGGCTGCCTTCAGTCAGTTTCCACAGTTTCCATAGACTCTGATGCTAAAATGCCTAACTTATTTAGACCCTGGTACAAAAGTGATGTTGTCCTGTATTGATACATTCCCCCTTTATAACAAACCTGAATGGGCTAAAAAGTTATTTTTATAACTATTTGTATACTAGAGTGATTGGATTCCTTTGGAGTATTTCAAAAGGCATTATCTGACTAATATATTAGCTTGCTATGGAGATACAGACCATCTCAGATGTTTCTACTTTGGCTTCAGTGAGTGACATTTAGATTTAGCATATATGTATGTTTGGTGTTTGTATGTTTGAGTCACCAATTCTACTGTCTTACCACAGAAAGGAAAAAAATGGGAACAGTTTCATTCAGCTGTTTTGAAATAAAGTGTGTGTGTGGGGTGTGTGGGGTGGGGCAGTTTAGCTACAAGGCTGAAATAATTTCTTAATTCACTAATAGACGTGTACAACCAAAATTCAATAGTGCTCTTTCATTACAGAAATGCCATAATTATGGCCAACGCTGTGATGTTGGACAGTCCACTGTCACGTTGTAGTGACACACACTTTCTGTGCTTTGAAGAAGTTGAGAACATTAGCCAAGTCCTTTTTTATGTCCCATGTTGCCACAGTAATGGGTGCTTACATCAATGCAGCACTGACACCTGATTGGGCCGGCTGTAACCGATGGCACATAGCGCATAGACTTAGACTGCACTCATGATGTTTCTCCCATCTATAACTGGAAAATCAGCAATACCACCAGTAAATAAAATAAAAAGGGAAATCAAAGAGGTTTTCCATAAGTGCGCAGCCATAGCAGCCAGGCTTGGTCTTTTTAAAAAGCGCTTTCAGGGACGCTTAGAGTGTGGTCTTATAAGGGCTTTACAACTTGACAACATGACATGCACTTTGAGGTTCTCTGGCTTGTATTCTGTGTAGGCTGCTTATTAAACTGAGGCTACAGAAGAAACATTAATAGCCTGTGCTATACTCAGCTGGGTCATATTAGTGATTTAAAAGAAGTGTTATGTTTTTTTAAGCTAATCTACACTTTATGAAAACATTTACATTACTACGTATCCGAATAAACAGCACCTGACATCAGTAACATCAAAACAGAGAATCTCAGAATTCATTAAACAAAACAAGGACACATCATCAAAAAGCTGCTCCACAGAAGTCATAGCACTCCACGGGGAACTTACAAAAACTCACAACTCTACAGCAATGGAAAAAATATATGTACATTGACATATGCCAGCCACTGAGCTATTTGTTACAGTGTTAAACCACATTATCAGATTTGATGTTTGTAGCCACAGCGCTGTTATTAGTAGGAGGTGAAATGTCTGAGACGTGCGATACACCCAAGACGGATCACGTCAGGCTGTGCAGTTGATCCCTCACTCTATTGACTAGATTTGTTGGACTGTGTGGTGCCAAAGAGAACACGTCCAAACAAAGCAAGTCTCACCCCCACCCTTGAGCTTCACTGCTCATGAGCTCTGCAGTATAATGGCATGAAAATATTTAAAATCCATTAAAGACCACAGTTAATCATTGGAGAGTTACGTCAGTACCTTTCTGTGGGTCAGCCATTGTTAGTGTCTTTAACACAACTTCAGGTTTGTCTCTTTTTTCTCATCATCTCATTTTGACCTGAAAAGTGAAAGACTCTTCAGCAAAACAAAGGCAACCACTGTGTCGCTGTTTTGCTCTGTCAGTGTCTAATTAGTGACTTAATGAAGTAGCCTGAGTTCTGCACTGATAACATTGTAAATGGCTTCTTTTAACTTGTCTTGGATCAGAAGAATATCTCCTTCTCCATGTTACAGCAGCTAATTACTTTCTTTTTGTAGTCCTGACAATGATTAAAGGCAGATGGGAAGATAAGTCATTTATCTTGTCTCACTGGTCTCCGGTAGGATATACCGGAATATATGCTATTCCCACCTTTGAAGAATAGTCTAAGTCCCAGGAATAATGTATAAAACTGTTGTTATGTCAGTTGAATTGTAAGTGCTGAAATTATTTTCAGGTTCTAGACCACCTTAAAATCAGTTCAGTGCCATGTTTCAAAGCAGCTGAAGTGTCATTTGAAGTTTCATTATTA
>VOQK01010639.1:3355-18761 GCA_015052645.1 Benitochromis conjunctus | reverse complement strand
AATAAGTAAATAAATAGATAAAATAAAGATAAAAATGAGTTGATTTTTTTCTAGTTTTTGTGCATCAGTTGGATATTATAAGTGCTGCCAGAAGCAAGCACTCAGAAAACAAAAGGTTTGTATTGGTTGATTATATAATCAAAACGTTTTTTGACATTTTTTGTGTGATCTTTTGCCAGATAAACAATTGAGAGAATAAAGGCAATAAAAAACTTATAGAAGACCGTTTCACAACAATAGGCAACTTAAAGTAAACACCCTAGAAAAAGAACCTAACTATCTGACTTCACCCTGTAAGCAAACCCACAGTAACTGTGAGGAGGAAGAACTCCCTTCTAACAGGAAGAGAACCAGGGTCATGGAGGGACAGCCATTTGTAGGTTTACAGACACTGTAAAGAATGCGTTTCATTTCTATTATATGCTTTGAGTTGCTTCGTCTATAAAGAAATCAAGCTGTTTTTATTGCATAAAATTACAAAATGTGCATTGCAAAGAAGTGAACAAGCAACAAGCAACAACTCATCAGTCAACACTATTTTCTTTTTTATTGCAAGTTGTGTTTCAGCACCCATAGTTACAGCCTCCAGTCTCACCACCTCCTCCTCTTTTTGATTTGTAGTGCATTATCAGACCTACGTAGTGCACTGGCATGACAGCAAAAGCTCTCCAAAAGAAAGATAGACATGATGTTGCTGTCTATCCCATTCTCTGGCCTCTTAGCTGCTCTCAGAGCCAAACCCATGGAGCCACAGCCTGTCATTTCCCCCACGAAACCCAGTTATGCTCCCTCCAAGCCAAAACCAATGAGCTGAGGAGTCCTGCGCAGCCAGAGATGGTTCAGACGAGTGGGAGTTTGTGTGTGTCTGTGTGTGTGTCAGGGAGTGCATTAGCCGACTTGCGCACACAGCGGTTCAACTGAAATCTCATTTTGCTGTACCCACTGTTCATCTGCACTCTCACTGCCACATGTCTGGGATTGCCAGATCCCATGGTGGGTTGCCAGGTCAGACGTCCAATGAGGTCACGGTAAAGCACGCTGGCGCCCTACTCACAGCTCTGCAGATCTCATTCACCCCTACTGGACCTGATTGTGTATGGATTCCATGAATGCAGTAAAAGTCTTTGGGCGTCTCATGTGTGTTACAGATCTGCCAACCCCACCACCAACTATTGCCACACACCACATGCATGCATGCTCTCCCTCCTGCAGTTCCTGCACTGCTTGTTGTTACCTTGGCTGTGATTCAGTAGCATGATGAGATGTGAGAGAGTTCATACATACCATGCATGTGGCCTGCATTGGCAAAACCAGGCAAACCTTCTAGACTGAAGGAATGAGCTTCTTAATTATGTGGCAATTGAGCAAAGAAAAAGTTTAGGATTTTTAAATTAGTAATCCACCCACATGGTATGATCAACAGTCAGGAGCCACTAGAGATGGCGGCATCTGAACTCCCTCAGCGGTGATCAAATGTGTGATTGTGGACTTGTTTAATGTGAATGGCAGCCAAATTAGCTAATAGCGTATTTCCTTGTGCTGTTCCTAGGTGATGAGAGAGGTGTGCATTAATGGGAGCATAGATTTGGATGGAGCTGGATCTGGATCTCCAGTGCATAAACCTGAACTGGAAAAGGTAAACAGAACACACTCACTCTGATGGATGATACTGGTGCAGTCATTTTAACAGCAAATGTTGTGTTTTGTTATTAAGTGTTGCTTTTGTAGGGTTTGGATCAGGTTTCAGGTTGGCAGAAGATTTGCAATTGTCAAAGTACAAGGCTAAAAAAAGTGTTAAGAGGTCTGGGAAGTGTATTTTCTGTCAGGAACTATATATATATATATATATATATATATATATATAAACAGCAGCATGTTGAATCAAATTTCTGTCATCCCACTGTGATTAACATCAGTTTAGTTTAATAAAATGTGCCTCCAGTGTCAATAAAAGGTTACACGTACGTTCTCTGTTAAACCAGGATTTGTTGCTGTTTTTTGAAGCACACACTTGCTTCTTATAAGAAATTTTTTTGTTGTTGACACTACTCTGAAAACTGATGGTGATGGTGAAGTATGCCTTTCCAACCAAACCAGGAAGGAGAAAGATGACATAAGGCTATTTGCCTTAGCCAATAAGTTTTTCATACGTCAATAATAGATTAGTTGGTTCTAAAACTCCTGTGAATGTATTCTTGTATACAAACCCTTCTATCCCATAACCTTGTATTTTTTAGTGCAATAAAACAAAATCACAGTATGTACTAAGGCGGTGTCTTAACATTTACTTCTAAATGGCAGAGACTGGAAATTTGGCTTTCATGGAGAAAAAGTAGGTAAAATCGCTGTAGACAAACTGCACTCGGCACATATATGTGTGCCTGGATCTATGCATTTGTGTTTAGTGGTGGAAAATGAGCTACATCAGAAGATCTTTAATGACAAACCTCTCCCAACTTGGCATGGCAAACGTAAGCCCAGCCTAAATATTCATCTGTAACATGTTGCAGATGTTACTGCAGCGTAATTAGCTGTGTTTGTGCGTTAATGCTTTCCTTGACTTGTCTGTCCTCAGGAAAGTACAGTTTTGTTCACTATGTACCTTCCGGTACACACCCTCTTTTCTTTCTTCTTCTTTTTTTCTATGTGGTTGTCCTGCCTCCAGAAGGCATCATGTGACAGGCCAAGCTCAGATGGGGAAGCAACTCATGAGAATGGACACAGCGACTGCAAGGACCAAGGTGAGAGTCACAGCAATAGTTGCTAACAGAAATGAATCATTTCTATCCAGTTTAGTTTGTGCTTAACACAAAAATGTCTGAACAATCTTTCCTGAGAAAATTCATGTCTGATAAAGAGGAAATAAGGATTTGTAGTTAATTTAGGATTAACAGAACAAGGACTCTGTGTTAAGAGTAACAAGAACTACAATTCTGGATCTCTCCATCCGATCTGGACAAGGTAAATGCAGACCAGTAGTTGCCCTTGTGAGATAAACTTTATGGTGCCAAACACCTACTAGTCTGGGCCTAGCACTCTACCCAACAATAGCTGCTGATAGATGCTTTGCTGCTTTTGCTCTCAAAATGACTCTCCTTCCAGTAATTCTGTTAGGCTAGCCACGAAAACAACTATCCCTCTTTAGTAAATTCTGCCTTAATATCTGCAATCATGTTTTATAATAATAATGATAATATTATTACAGTAATATTGTAGTGTGCCCCGGGGCAGCTGTGGCTACAATGTAGCTTGCCATCACCAGTGTGTGAATGTGTGTGTGAATGGGTGAATGACTGATTGTAGTGTAAAGCGCTTTGGGGTCCTTAGGGACTGAGTAAAGCGCTATACAAATGCAGGCCATTTACCATTTACTGTATTGATTGATTGATTGATTGGAGATATTTATATCAAAGCTGTTTTTAATGTATTATTTATTGTGGTACTTTAACTGCTCTTGTTGTCTTGGAGCAACTGTGACCACGTTATTTGGGGTTAATAAAATATTCTGATTCACTTTGTGTAGTTGACCATTGGCTTTGGACCAGATAAATCTGGTTCTGGCCACCAGCTTTTTCAAAAATTGCAGTGGTAATATACTCTGTGTATCAGCGATTTTCTGGAGCTTTTCATTTGGATGCCATAGATGAAATAAAATCAGCTTTGAGCTTGCGTGTCAACAGACTCATGACAGATGAACAGTCTGATGATGACGACTGTGTGATTGAGCTAAAAGCTTGTTTTCATAGTGCCATTCCGATCACATTGCATTCACACAGTACCTTTAATCATAGCACAGTGCAACATCAATAATCAAATTCAATGAGGGACAGGAGTTATTAACACTGGTGTTTCTTGGAACCGTAAAGAATTGTTCTCGGGCTGAATGGCTTTCTTTCTCACGTAATCTCCCTCATAATTCAGAGAGGAATCTCTGCAAGCTGTGGAAAGGTCAGCCTCTATTGAAGGCTGAAGAATGAGCATTTGGATTTATTTAACATGCTTTTACATGGGGATGGTCTTTCCCTGCTCAACTAAAAGCCAAAACAAAGAGATACCATTGAAATTGTCTCTGATTATTTACTGTGTGTTTTCTCAGCTGGCAAAATTCTTCTGGGAGAGAAAACTCATTTTACTTGTCAGCTCAGTTATTTGGATTGTCAACTAAAATTTAACACTCATTTTTCTGGGTCTGTATAGATTGGTTAATTTTTCCAGAATTATGTCTGAAACAGATTTCCCACCAACAGTTAATTTCAAGTCTTCAGACCAGTTGGGTTTGGAGATTTGAAAAGTGCAAGACATTTTTCTGTGTCGCTTCCATGAATTTATGAGATCAGCGGCGATATCCAAGACATGCACTGAAAAAAGGGTGCATCTTTGAAGAATGAAGTAGCCTGGTGGTTAGAATTAACTGATGAGTTTATGGGCTCAGTCACTCAATTTGTTTCAGATTGAAAATAGCATTTGATTTATTTGATCAAATTTGGCTATTTTAAGAGTTATAAAGAGTATTATTCATTATATGCTCATTGGTGAATGACCGCTGATTGAAAAATCGCTGATAAAAATGACCATGTGGTGTCACAGTCAGATCAACGTGTCATTCGTCGCATCTGCTTTCAAAACACCAGAAAATGCTCAACCTTCACTAAGCAGTGGTTGATGTCATGGTGGAAATGTCCATCTTTCGGTCCATGATACTAACCCAAAGAGTGAAGAAAATGGAATCTTCTTCCACCCCCACAGTAGTACAGTGCACAACATGGTTTTAGAACCAACAGTGTGAGAAAATAATTTAACTATGTGGCTTCTGTCACACCAAAAGTCATTGCAAACGCTCTTTAAAGATTTCAGGAAGTTTTGGATGTGGGATTTCTCTGATTGATTGGCAGAATTCACACAGAGCTTGTTTGTATATACTGTATCAGTCATGTCCTCCTGCTTTGTATGTGTGTTCCAATACTAGTTCTCTTATTGCAACAGCAACATCATCAGCTGTAAGAATTGCCAATAAATGGACTGAGTTTTCCTCATCCTTTGCTCCTTCTCTTATTCAGTCCAAGAACTCTCGTAAGCTTAATCAGCCACATTCTTTCCATGGCTGGTAACAAAAAAAGGTGATTTACTGGAATCAAATTAACCTGATCAGAGTTTTATTTTTAATTACTTTCACAACTGTGTGTCTAGGCTCCACCTCGGGCCTGCATTGTGTGTTTTTATAGTCTTTTGTTATTGCAAGAAAACCCTGCATCTTAAATTGACTGTAGACAGCTTCCTAATTAATTAGGACAGTCGCCATGGTAATCGGCATGTCACATTCAGGGAGGAAAATGCAATATGGAAAAAATGCCAAATCAGGAATTTTTTACTGCAAAGAGGAATTTAACACAGGGAGTTGCTGTCATTAGCATATCAGTTTGAACTGCTATTGTTATCCTATATAATTTATCATTCCTAAAATGTGTGTGTGTGTGTCTGTGTGTGTGTGCGAGTGCAAACTAGCCCCAGTGATTATACAGATCTCTGTGTACACGTGTGTTTAGAGTCTGTCCAGACACTGGCTATGACATAAGTGAAGGGGAATGCTTTGTATTTCCCTCCCCCGCTTCTTCTCCACTGTCTGTTTTGCTTTGATATCTGGCTGTAGAGAGAGGTTAAAAGTCAGGTTTTAAACCCTTTTCTAGTATAGAGATGCATGCTAAAACACACATCTTTCTTTTCTTCTTTCTTATATTTTCTCACTTGCACTCTCTCATTCAGATACACCACAGACCAGAGTATCAGCTATGCAAGAGAGTCGAGCAGAAGCTATTTCCCTCACACAGACAGAGCGACTCAGACATAGCCTCTCGTGACCTTGTTTTTTCACTGTTAGCCCTCTTTCCAGCAGAATGTGCACTGTCATTCAACTCTCTTTTTCTATTTGAATTGAAACTAGGGCAGCTCAAATCAGAATACTCCGACCAGAGGGAATGTTGGGATTTTGAAATTAGTCTTATTCTCCAACATTGCTCTTTTGAACCCACAAGGGTCTGATTAAACCCATTCTGAACTCGGGGTTGTTTATAGTAGAATCTAAGGTTTCTCGTTCTTTCCTTTCTCTTTTTTACATTATATTACAAAAGCATCCAAACATAACTGAATCAACATATATGAACGTGTTTCAACTCTCTTGGTAATTTCCTGTGTTGAGATAAAGATCATAGATTGCCTCATAGCCTGCAGGAGTCATTCAGCAAGGACTACTAATTTCCCCTTCAGTGTAAAAAAGGAATTAAGTTCAAAATGTCTCTCTTCAAAATGTTCTTTCAGGAAAAGGAAAGAAAAATACAAAGTCGGAGCAGAAGACTGGCACCGTGGGGAAGGGAGCAAGCAAGAAAATCACTAAGATTATTGGACTTGGAAAGAAGAAGCCCTCCACGGATGAACAGACATCATCAGCTGAAGAAGACGTACCTACATGTGGTAAGAGAGAGACGCAACAATCCTGAGATGGCAGAAGTATGGCTCGTATATGGATCTTGATTGATTGATCGGTCTATAAATGCATTTATGTCCTGATGAATCGTTTTGGTTAATTAAGAAAATGTTTCAAAGAAATGGCAGAGCTGTTTCAGAATGGCTGTCAACGTTAACGTGTTAATACGGCGTTAACGCGTTTAGCCGCGGTCATCACGATTAACGCGATTACAATTTTTAACGCACTCAATCCCTCTGGAGTGCAGAATGGACAAACTTTGGACAAACTGCCCGAAATGCGTTGACAGAGACATTTCAGGGATTTTGAGTCAGTCTGCGCTCCAGATGGGTTCATTATTAATCGCGTTAGTCGTGATGACGCCGTTAACGCTGCATTAACACGTTAACGCTGAGTAACCCCTCACACGGATTAATCTGCGTTGACTCGTTAACCGGGATTTGCCTGTTATGACGCGTTAACACTGACAGCACTAATTATAAAACATAAAGATTCTCAAATGTTTTTTAAAATAATTTAGAACTGCATGTTTCTGCACATCCTGGTTTCGCTGTGTTTCTTGGCACCTTTAGATTAGTGGGATAGTGTAACACCACCGTTTCTCCGTCTCAAAGTGAAGTCATCTCTCACTTTTTCTCTCCCTGGGAAATACAGCAGTTGTACCTTTAGCTAGCAAACACAATGTGTGACAAACTGCTTGGAAACAGTTTGTGTGTTTGCTGATATTTGTTGAGTAGCTGGAAAAGTTGGATTTGAAATTACCTGCCACTTAAAAAACATTCCTCCCTTTATGCTCACACCAATGTCTGTAGCACTAGCTAGATGCTGAAGTACTGTGCCCATGCTAACCCCTTTGTGTGCAATAAGGACCAGTGATGAATAAACAACTACAAATGCTTTTTGTGTCTTATCATTCCCTCCATTTAGGCTCAACTAGGTACCACTATGTGTCCCAACTAGTCAGGCCAGTGCAAATACTGCCAGGGATGAGGAATCTCAAAGATTGTGTTCTCAAACCATCACAACTGTAACCTGCTTCTTTCAGATGGTATCCTCCTGACTGTATTTGCTCTGTCTGACAGGCTACCTGAATGTTCTCTCTAATAACCGCTGGAGGGAGCGCTGGTGCCGCCTCAAGGACAACCAGCTACTCCTTCACAAGGACCGGGATGACCTGAAGAGCCACATAGCCTCACTGCCCCTCAGAGGCTGTGAGGTCAGCCCTGGCCTCGATCACAAACACCCCTTTGCCTTCCGCCTCCTTCGTAACAGCCAAGAAGTGGCCGTACTGGAGGTGAGTTGGCCTCAAGAGTCGATTACGTACTTCAGAGATTTTCATAGAAAAAACCCCTCTATGATCAGGTGTGCCTCAAACACCACTAAAACTTAAACTGGTGCAAGAAAAGACTGCTTGTCATCTTTCCCTCTTTATCTTTGATCTTCCTCTCATGTTTTCGATATCTCCTCCACCCACAGTCATTTTTGTGTTTGATATTGTTGGTCTGCATAAACTTGCTCCATTTGCCATCCGCTTTGTTTTAATTCAATTTCCTCACATAGTCTGCACGCTATCCTTACACAACCCAAAGAAGCTCTCCATTTAAACAGTGGGATTGCATATTCTGTAAGTCTTACTTTTGCCTTCAGGCCTCCTCCTCTGAGGAGATGGGTCGCTGGTTGGGGGTTTTGCTAGCTGAGACTGGATCTACCACAGACCCAGCCACACTGCACTATGACTACATCGACGTTGAGACCACTGCTAACGTCATCCAGCTTGCCAAACAGTCCTTCTGGTGAGAGATACATCCACATCATTTCACATTAATCTTTTTCTCTCTGGTACCTGGAAGAATTCTTAAAGAATTAGTGCTTAATGTGTTTTATTTCTTTTTTCATTAGCTCATAATGGATTATATGTCAGGCTTTTTTCATTTTCCTGTTTTTTACAGCATCATTTTCATTGACTTTACAACCATTAAGGATCCATTTTTAACTATTTTGTGGACTAGAGATACAAAAATCTCAGGTAATGAAGATATATGAAGAGAACTGTATTTCTAAACCTCAGTTGTGATGTTTTATGTTTAGTTTCACCAGTAAGCGTGCCGTGTCTCCTAACCCATATCTGGACAACCCAGTCAGTGGCTATGCCTGCCCCACTGGTATGGCACTACACTATGATGATGTGCCCATAAATGGAATGGTAAGGACACACCTGCGTACTGATGTTGCACATGTACTACGATGAAGAAAGTGTGAGCTAATTCAGTTCGACACCCTCTAGTTTGCACTCAAACTCTTGGCTCTTTCAAACTCTGATTGTTTCTTTGCTTTTAATTTTTTGCCCATCATTAACACATTATCAGAATATTTGTCATATTTTGTATGAGTATAATAAACAAATGTATAGAATTACAATGCCATTTTAATTTCTGTTATGACACTTTCAGAAGTTCCAGTGAGCCTGCATGATAAAAAATTTTTTTTCTCAAGCACTATTTCCTAAGATCAAATTAGACCAGTTAAAGTAATGGTATGTACTTTGCTCTTTGCTATTTTCCCCTCGGCCCCACCTTTTGCCTTCTAAACCCACTGACCTCCTGACAAATGCACACATTAACCTGAGTGCTGAGTCTGTCTGCACCCGAAGAAGAGCAAAAGTACACTGTTGCATGATAATAATGGTCTAAAACTATTCAACTTTCTTTTCTTAGGTTTATCTCCACTGGTGAGATCTGTATTAAGTCACATCACTAGTGAAGACAGAAAACAGGGCACTACCCTGGAAAATGTCTATAAACGTCATAAAAGATGCTGTAATAAAGGCGTAAAGAGTAACCCGTGATTTAATATTGTTTCATAACTTTATAGGACTTAATAAAAGCTCCTCAACAATTGAAAAGAGGAAACATTAAAAATACATGTTTTCAGTCGTGGAGCAGTACTCTCCATTTTGGGATCTAAACTAAATTTGTTAAATCAAAGCATTTGCTCTTTAATGTCACATACTGCAGCAATATTTGCTGTTAACTTTTCACTGCTATCATCTTCTTCCTTTCTGCTCTTCTTATTTCTTTTCCCCCCTTATTGCATCTCCTAACTCTTAAATCCTGTCTTCTGCTTATTGCATGCTCACCTGGTCTAACCCAAGGACCCAGAGATGCAGTACTCCACTCCCAGCACAGGGGGGCGCCAGCAGAAAGAGGAATTGCACTATGAAAACACTGAGCTCTATGAGAACATGCCCTCACCCAAGCTAGTCACCAGCTGTCCTCCCAAGCCTTCTTCTACTGCTGCTTCTTCTTCTGCTTGTCACTACAAAACCCCCGTTTCTAAAATCTCCTCTAAGTTCCTCCCTGCTGATTCTAAAACTAAAGACTCCTCTCAGGTGACTAACACTCTGCTACATGTTTCTTTTTGCATTTCTGCATATTAACTGTCTAACAATTCAGGGTTTGTTTTAACCTTCCCTTAGCTTTTAGTGTGTTAATTCTCCCCTTTTCGCTGTTTGTTTAATTCGTGATCTCTAATGTTCCTGTGTCATTATTTAGATGGTGTCTGTCTCCTGAATCCAAAAAGGAAATTGGTTCCTGCGGTGTGTTAGGATAATAAACTGCAGTCGTTTAGATAAGATATGTCTGATAATTCAGGGTTTTCTATGTGAGGAGAGGAATTTAAATTCAATTCTGAATCTAAGAGGAAGGAATGAAAAGAAGCTAATATGGGAGAAATATAGTCCCTCTTTCTAGTCCCAGTTAGTGATCTTGCTGCATTATTCTGGATCAGCTTGGGCTTTATGTGAAACTTTTAGAACAACCTGATAACCTGATAGTCCAGTGTAGGAATATTAGTGAAATAATAACAGTGTTTCTAATTTTAGTGATATTGAGAAAATGAATGAGGTCACATATTTGTTTAATGTGCTCACTGAAAGACTAGTCCTGGTCAGAAATGACTCCAAGACTCCTCACAATGTTAGCGGAGGTCAAGATAATGCTATCTAAGGTAAATATCTGCTTAGACACCATGTTTCCAAGATTTTTGGGACCAAATACAATAACCTCCTTTAGCCCTGTGACAGACCTGTCCAGGCTGTACCCAGCCTCTTGCTCCATAGTATCTGAATAGGCTCCATCTACCCTGAGTTGGATAAGCAGAAGAAAATAGTTGGATGGATACTGTAACCTCCATTTTGTCTGAATTTAGAAGTAGGAATTTCAAGCTTATCCAGACCTTTGTGTTGTGAAGACAAGCCTGCAGTTTAACTAGTTGGTTTGTGTCATCTGGCTTCATGGGTAAATAAAGCTGGGTGTCGTCTGCATAGCAATGATAATGTATGCAGTATATGCAGAGAACCCTGTGGAACTGTGTGACTAACTTTAGTGTGTGAATAAGACTCATTTACATGCACAAATTAGAGTCTATCAGATAGAAATGATTCAAACCATCAAACCATTTTGTGCCTTGAGGCGACTGTTGTTGTGATTTGGCGCTATATAAATAAAATTGAATTGAATTGAATTGAAACCACTGCAGCAGAGTTCAAATCTCTGTTCAAATGTCTGTAGTAAAATATTGTGGTCGACAGTATTAAACGCTGCACTGAGCTCTAACAAGACAAGCACAGAGATAAGTCGACTTTCAGATGCCATAAGAAGACTACTTGTAACCTTCACTAGTGTGCTGTTTGTTTATTTTGTAAATAAAAGGAAGAGCTGGGAGTTGATTCAAGTAAGAGCTTTTTTAGTTGCATTGCATGTCCTTCCTCACTTCCCTTTACAGAAAGTGTTGGCTCTGTGTGTAATTAATATTTTTGCAAAAAATTCCACCTTACCTCCATGACCATATAAGTCACCACCTCATGTTGTATTTAGGTCCACCCTCCTCTGTGCCGCCTCTTTGAAATGTGTGTTGTGTGGCAAAGGGGTGTTAACATCTCCCACAAGGCCACAAAGGACCGCTTAGCCATAAGAAGCAGTTTCATCCACTGAGGTGTACAACATAGAGGTAGCAGAGCCTTGACTCTATAAATCCATATAAAGTTGACACAGCTCATGAATGAATTCTCAAATAATTTTTTAACTCAGTTTCTAAGATCTCTAATGTTTCTCACTTTAACTGCATCATAGAACAAATACACCAACAGCACACCCAAATCGGGTACTCCCAAATTGTCCAGGAGTCAGTGCACCTTTTGCGGGATTTGTGTATATAGTATATAGTTAATTCTATATACTATATATAGTAACATGGAAAAGTCTTGAGCTTCTTTATATTTTGCTTCCAAGGAGTCAGACTTTCTCGCGTTTGTCTTCAGTGGTCTTGAGAAGTTCTTCTGGCTTTCTAAAAGTCTTTCAAAGTTTTTCTTTGGACTTTGGCTACTTTTGCATTCCTTGTACTTGACCTTTTCCTTCTTTTGGTTACTCTGTTTAATGTTGGCCTATACATTTTTCAAGCTTAAAAAAGTCAGCTAATGCAAGATATGAAACAGTGTAATAGACAACTTTGCAAAGAACCAATTTTTAATTGTGTTTTTAGTCATTTTGTTATCAGTAGCCTGTCACAAAAACACAATTTGTTCAAATGTCTTTAACTGAATGTATGAAAAATGCCAAAGATAACAAAGTTTGACGAGGAGTATGTCGTTAAATATACCAAAAAAACTTAAAAATATGTATAGATGACTACATAACAACCTGTTTTTTATTGTAGGGTAATATTTGTGCAATCCAAGTAGAAAAACCTGTGAAATAAACAATAGTGACGCATTTTTATTTGAAATGTTATTTTTATTTTATGGAAAGTCATTTCATAAGTGCATGTTTGTGCAGTTTTGTATATGTGTATAGCTTATATGCATTAATAACATCTATTTGAAGGGTCATTTGAAGTGTGTCTTTCCTGTTTGTTCAGCTAAAGGGAAAGAAGGGAGCAACAACCAATGGGGTGGCATCAAAACAGAAGGCAGAACCAAAGAACCAGCCGAAGAAGAATGGAATCATTGGCACAAATGGGACTGCGTCTCTGAAGCGCAACAACTCCAGTAAGTTTTGAGATGTGAAGATACCAACAGGAAGTCATCTTGAATTGAAATATCACCCACCTTTCCCAGTCACGTCTCGCTCTGTAAGGAATAGCAGACAGTGTGTCTGGCTTCTCACCGCTGATTGCTTTCTAGCAAAATTCTGTTCCACAGCAATGTGGAAAATGCAGGATGTCTAAATTACAGTTGGTTTAAGTAGAGGGGAGTAAATAACTGAAAGCCTTTAAACCTATCCTACCCTCGAGACAGTCCATGTGACGCATGTAGGCCAGACTTGAGCCTCCTGCCAACTCCAGAGTAAGAGGCGCGATAGCAGAAACAGACCCCAGCTCACTGGAAGAGAGCGAAATGTGGTCGAGTTAATCCTTGTGGTTCAGAAAAATATTTTTTGCCTAATGTGTGAACGAGGAGGGTTGTAACCACTTAGTATAGCTTGCAATTCCTCCAAATGTCAGAATGGAAACACCAAATGTTTCATGTTGGGTTTAGAGTATCACACACAATTCTCACTGTCAAATAAGAGTGCTGAATTTGAAACTATTAGCAGCGGGTTGAATGACTGATACTTCATAATTGCTCACAATGACTTGCATGTTGGATGGTTACTGTCAGTGTATTTTCCAGTGAGAGAAGGCTAGTCCTCGCAATTAATTATGTGTAAGGCAGTGAGGTCAGTGGGTTTCTGAGCAGTTCATTCCCCCCTCTCTCTGTCTCTCTCTCTCTGCTAGCAAATGACCCCAGTGTCTTGTGTCTAACTTTTTGATACCCGACTTTCTTGTGTAGATGGGGATCAGTGTAAGTACGGGAAGAACCGTGTGGAGGCCGATGCCAAGCGACTGCAAGCAAAGGAGGAAGAGCTGATGAAGAAGAAGCAGGAAATCAGAAACCACCTGATCCAGCTGAAGAAGGAGAGGAGAGACCTTCGCGCTGCTGTGGAGGCAGCGGCTGGTAAGAGAGAGATAGGCTTGTCATTAAGAGACTTCTACATAACATCTCACCAACATGAGTTTATTAAAGTAATATTTCTCCTCTCTCTCTCCCATTAGGCAAACGCTCACAAATTTCACTATCAGAGCGCCTGAAGAAGTTGGAAGAAGAGTGCAAACTGAAGGAGGAGGAGCGGGTGAACCTGGAGCTGGAGCTAACTGAGGTGAAAGAGAGCCTGAAGAAGGCCCTTAGCGGAGGTGTCACCCTGGGCCTCACCATCGAGCCAAAAGCTGGCTCCTCTGGCCTCCAGGTCAGTATGAAGTTGCTTTGTAACTTCATACCACCACGTTAGCGTACTCATGTTTCCTTCATTTTTTGTGTTGTACAGTCACCGGCAATGCTGCGACGGACACACGAGTCTTCTCCATTCTCCAGCTGTGACACCAGTGACACCGAGTCCTGCTCGCTGCCGGTCAACAGCGCCTCACTGCTCTACCGGCAGCAGGGCAGCCAGAAGCCCTCAACAGTCCGGGGACATGTCCTCAGGAAGGCTAAGGTCAGAGGTCACACCACACAATGGGACTAGCTGAGAATATGATGTGCCTTTAACTTTACATCTCTGACTAGTTCTGTCTTTCGCACAACTTCAAACCGTGCTGGGAGCTTTTCAGAAGCACATTGTTTGATCCATTGTTTGGTGTGGACAGGGTCTTTTGTTTTTGAAATCTGGTTTTATTCCCTTTGACTTCCTGCACTCACTGTCTACTTTGTTGCGTGTGATGTGGCTCTTATAAAACAGCAGGCCAAATATTTTAAGCAATCAACATCTTGGAACCTTCTAAAAGGCTCTGATACATCTAGAAGATGCATTCCTCAGGTTAGGATGCTGATATTAGTTTGTTTACTTTTGTCTCTCCTAATATATCAACATGTTAGTATCCCCATTCTTTTAGCCATATGTAATATATGTATTTTTAATTACATTTGTCTTGAACCTGTGTGGTAGCAGTGGAAACGGTGTGAGTTAGCTCATATGCATGCACATGGATGATCAGGTCAGCACGGTTGTGGTTCAGGGTTCCAGCAGTGCAGAGAGCAGCTGTGTGTCAGGGTCCACAGAGGAGAGAGGAGGCCCAGTCTGTTCCACCACCTAGATAACCAGTGAGGCAACTGTAGTTAATAAAGTTATGTAGTTCACTGCAAGCTTCAGTGAACTACAAATAAATGACTTTAGGTACTCCACAAACACGTACAACACATCAACACAACTGTGATGTAGTTGCGCTTTTGATTTGGTACTGACTAGCACTGAAAAATGCATTGAGGTAGTAAACAAATGAGAAATTTTCAGCAAATGTAAATACTTGCAATCTGTTTACAAGTATGCAAACCAAGTGTCTGTGTTCGTCTGCAGGAATGGGAACAGAAGACCGGCACATAGACCCATCACACACGCCCTTGCATCAGTCTTCCTCCAATCTCTTTTTTTGAAATTGTGTATATATTTATTTAAAAAACCTGTTCATACCGTCAGAAGGTGTGCTGAGGAGGATACATGCATAGCATTCACATGTACTAAGACACATGGCTAGTTTTAGTATACTGTAAGTACCACAACATAAACTTTTATACTATTGAGCATGTTCAGTGTACTTAGTTGTGCAACTCGTGTTTTCCGCTGTGACATCTTTTTCAAGCAAACACCTGTCTTTATTTTTCCTCTCAAAATGTGTTCCAGCCATTTGAATTTAAAAAGGTCAAAGGTCAAAACCAAGTATTTATTTGTAAATGTTAAAGGAAATACTAGCTTCCCTGTGTTTATTTATGTTGACATATTTAAAGTATTTTCGTAGAGTCTGTAGCTCTGCTCACACTCACATTTTCCTACAACCTAATTGGTCGTCAGTAATGAAAGTGCCTCTGTCATGGTCACAGTAATTGTAACACACACCAGCTGA
>VOQK01010636.1:28297-44809 GCA_015052645.1 Benitochromis conjunctus | reverse complement strand
TATATCTTGTACCACAAGACATTTCATGCATAGAATCTTTTTGTTTTCATCTTTGTTATGACATTGGAATAACTTGCTGTATAAATTGAGGTCGATCCACTTTGTAAGGTGTGCTTTCCTTGGTTATTTGTAATCAGTAAACAAACGCACACTAAAGCCTTGAATGATTGGGGTGTGCGCAGACCGAGGAGGGTGGGGGTGGCTGCTTTGTGCAAAAGGTACATTGGGGTAAAAGCAGGCCATGACTGCCCCAGGCACACAAGAGTCACAAGCACAGTGCATGCAGGTAAAGCTGCACATACTAATGACATAACCTGTCCAGCTTTCTCTGCTTGTTAAGCGGAGCATCTAAATTTGTTAGGGAAAGCTGTAAGAAACCTGACTCTGTGCATTCTATGTAAACACTGCAGTAGAAAACCTCTGAGGTGTCAGGGTGAACCACTAGCTTCAGAGGAGTAGAGGTAGCAGGATGAGATTCTTTTTTTTCCTTTTTTTTTTTTTGTTTCCTGCCAATTCTCACCGCGACAAAGAAATCAACTGGAGAGTAAACATCACGGTTCATTTTTCAGTTTCTCTAAACACATAGTTAATACTTTCCACAAACTTAGAGTTCACAGTTTAAATTACCATACAGAAAAAAACCTCCTGGTTTAAACTAAGTGTGCTCTAATTTTAAATCACAAATTAACAGCAACTGATTAAAGATTGATCTAGCTCACGGTCCACTGACTTATGAATCATCTGTAGTAATCAGATGTCTATACTAACCTGAGCAATGTATCATTATGTAAACATTTCTTCATGGTAATATACAATATGCTGAGAAAGTTGAAGTATCCGAAGGTGCAGCTGCATGTAGTGTTGTGTGTGGCGTGGCATGCTTATACAGGTCAAGTGTTACACTATAGCATGATGTCATCACGTGAGAAAACAAAGATAATACCTTTACAGTCAAATAAATTTTAAGCGTGAGCTCCATCGAGCCTTTTTTAAGCTTGAGCAAACGTTTTGACAGATGCTGTAGCATATTGCTTTTCTTGTTCTGTGCAAGTCAAACATCATTTTCCTGTGTGAAGAACGTGTCGAGTTCGGCACAACGTGTAACATCGCTGACAGGCGCGATGGCCTTTGTGCTGCTGTTTGCTGACAGATGTCTCGGCTACATTAACGAAAATTTCTAATTCATTTACGCCATGATTTGTACCAGAGGCAGATTAAGTATCAGTGCAGGCAGAGGAATCGTTTATAAGGAAACGGGACAGAAGCGTATACTAACTCAGGGAAGAGGACAAACGGGAGCAGTGAATACAGAAGATTAAGTAATAAACAAGAACATGGTTAAAAAAAATGGAGATAAATGCAAGCCAGCTAGGAAGAGCACATGCTGTATGGTGTGGTGGGGCAAGTGGTTAATCACTAGCAACGTGATTCTCATTGAACAAGGTGTGCCAGCGCTCAATCTTCTTGTCTTTGTTCTTCAAACACTCATACCAGTGCTTCAGCCTCTCTCCCTTGGCAGTGATACCCAACTGACATCCACCTGTGAGGAGGGAAGTGGGAGAAGGTGTGAAAGGCAGGTGGAGAACCTGTGAGAATGTCACGTTTATTGCATCAAAACAGATCAAATGTTTACCTATGTAGTCGTTGGACTTCCCAATATCGTAATCCCACACTGATATATCTAGCGTCTTCTTGGCCAGTTCACTGTGTTTGATGTCGAAACTGAATTCCTGAAGTGAATTCAGAGACAGCTCTTAGCTTTATTCATTTCTGATAGACCCGATATAAAAGACGGATGTAGCCTCCGGGTTTGCCAGTGCGACAGAGCTTTGAGTCTGGATTCTTTCTAATGGTCAGCAGGTTTTCCACTGTTAGAAAGCAGTGTAAAAAGAAGCCTGTATATGTAGAAGGAAAAACTGAGAAAATGACCATACTTTGTACCTATTACCAACCTCGGGTAAATTATGGTCGTATTTAGAGTACAGGATATGATGGAGGACATAGCTACATTGAGATTGACAAGTCGCTATAGTTCAAATGAGCATTGTCCTCGGTTTCTGAGCCAGATGTATGCCTGGTAGCATGTGATTCTCAGAAACAAACCTAGATTTAGTTCTATCTGCCTTCACAAACCAACGAGTGAAGTCATAGTGGCTACATCAATCTTTTATATACAGCCTATGGTTGCTCAGAGTAAGACCACAGTAATGTGATAGTAACTAGTAGAGGAGCTAATTTTTATTAACTGCAGCGTTTCCCTTTGAGCTCGCTTACAAACCTCGTTAAACTCTGGGTTCAGAGTCCTCTTCTTGATTTGTGTTTTGCACTTTCCCTTCTTCCCCATGTCAGGTTTCAGACATCTGTAAATTGCACATGTGGAAAATGAATCTAACGCCATGCATTAGCAGTGCAGTGTACTTGTTGTTTGCTCTACCTACATTTTGACATATGGGTCGGAGTAACCGTTAGCATCCATGGCCGCCAGATGGACGCAGCGCACGACGCCTATAATGAGGCGGTTCTGCTGGGTGCTGTACAGCAGGGATATCAGAATCCGACCACGCTCTTCTACCTCTGTGCCGTCTTTCCCCGGCTATGACAGAGAGAGGAGGTACAGTTCAGTAGGATTCATGATAAAATTTGCATAAACTTGCGGGGGAATCCGTCATGTTTAGACATGTGTGGAAATAGCATTGCCTCATCCTCGTAGAGAGCGATCCCTCTGGCTGTGCCGGCTGTTGCGGTTCTCTTCGTCTGCGAGGGGGAGTGAGATGAGAGCAGGTCAAAAAGAGACTGTGACAAATGGAACAAAGGCCTTTTTGACTATGTGTGAGTTTCACTCACAGGCACAACTCTCTCTAGACACACGTTGAAGTTTTTCTTCTGATTCATCTTCAGCTTCTTCAGTGCCACTCGGGTTTCCCCGATAAACTCATTATGCCCAAACTTGTCTTCGTCACAGACAGAGACCCTGAGAAAATTTTAAGTAACTCTTAATTATACAGACCGATATGTCTTTAAATGTAAGGACAGATTAGGTTTGACATATGAACACAGAGCTGTTGATGCAAAGTAAAGCTTTAAGTGAAACAGTCTGAAATTTGGTATCCACCTGAGGGTCTTACGCTGCATGTCCTCATCTGTCAGGCCGTGGTAGGTGAGCATCTCACTCCACACAGGGTTGCGGGTGTTTCTCAGCGTCTTTGTGCGCAGCTTGTTTGACTGTTGAATTCAAGGTGGATCAGGAAAAAACATCATTTTCTAGATAGAGCTAAATTTTACAAGTCATATTAGGACTTGTAAGATTAAACCACAAGATGTCAGGCTTGAGCTAACAGAGAGGTTTCTCATCAAACCAAATGGTCTGAAATTGCCATTTTTCCTTTATTACATAGCAGGATATTAAGGTTTTAGATCTTTTAAAATAAGTGAAAGCATGCATTTTACCTTACTAGCCCCTGGCAGCAGATGAAGCTTGACATAAGGATCTGCCAGTCCATTTGAGTCCATTGGTTTCAGTCCCTGAGGAGAAACAGGGCAGGGTGTGCGCCACATCACAAACGGGAGAGAGCAATTAAGCTATAGTGCCATTCAGGGGCTTTTTAACATGACCCACTTGATTGAAATTGCCTCTTTGTGTGCGAGAATGAGTTGAATAGTGGTACCTTTGCTTTGAGGATGGTACAGTGGAGGCTGTTGCTTTCCTGTTCATAGTGAAGACTGAATTCTAGAGAGCCCAGGGTGGCTGAAAGAGATCCCAGACCAATCGTTACACGAGGGTACGGGGAGACAGCAAGTCTGCTCTTGAACAATTAAGAGTGTAAATATAGAAAGATTTTCTTGTAATTAAACAACACTCATCTTGTAAATTAAAGTGAGAATTGGGAACCAGCCCAGAATGGACTGAAAGGGTGGACAAAAGGTACTTGACCTTCATCATGAAACATTCTCAGGCTTCTGTTTACCTTACGTAAACAGCAGGACAATCTTATTAAAAACGGAGAAATATAATATAAAAGAAATCAAGTCTCAAAGGATAAGCGAGGGAAAAATAAAGACCAGCATGCTGCCCACTCAGACTTTCTTTGCATGAGTTTTATTGCCAAGCATAGTTGTCGAGGGATGGAATAATCAAATCTCTTTAAAACAAAAATACAACTATAGCTTTTAAGAGCTCCTCAGCACTGCTTTGAGCTGAATGTTTAACAGTAGCATGCTAAATTGCTCATACCGGCAGCCTCATCTGAAGCTTAAGTGCATATCTTAAATCATAAAAACAGCTTTGTTCTTATTATTCTCATATATTATTCCTATATGATCATGTCACTTTTATAGCTGAAAATAAGCACCACTGGATTATAATTTATTCAAAGATTAAATATGCATATTGTCTTTACTGGTAACAAATCACTGAAAATCTTTCAGATATAAGTTAAGACATGCCTAAATTGCTGTTACTTGTTAAGTAAAGAAGTCGTATCCAACTGGGCTACATCACATCTCCATAGAGAACAGACACATAAAATCATTGCTATTTCTGACATGTTCCCTGCGTACACTGGGGACTAAATCCCACACAAGGGGATCTATAACATGTTATGCCTCCTGTATCTTACATTTTTTTTGCACAGCTTAATTGTCCTGGACCTCAATAAAATAAATTAAAACCCAATTCCCCAGAGACAGAATGAGGGCTGTTTGACGCCAGAGGCCAAAATCATGACTGGCAGGTTTTCATTCTCACCATTAAAATGGAAAATATGAAAACAATGACTAGATGCATCGCTACTGATTTAGCTCTACACGTTTCTCTGCTTTACTTCCTTTGATAACAATTTTTTTATATTCTGGTCACATATAGTGCTTATTCATCATTTTTAACTCAGTTCGACAGACGCTGCCAGAATGATATTTACTGTTTGCTTGGACTATTGGGCAATTTATTAAATGAAGTGCAGATGAATTATTTTAGTAGGAGCGAACTAAATTTCAGAAATGAAGCCAAAGATGTGATTTAGAATGGCCGAGGGAAACAGATTTTGCCAAATTAAGGGAATCAACACCCAATACGGTACACCTCACAGAAATGAGTTCTTCCTGATTAAAAAAAACAAAACCTTCATCTTTTGTTATTTGCTTGAAATCAGTGGAAAGAAATCAAACTGTACAGAAAGGGAATTTAAAACAAGACACTTCAGTCATGTTACTCCATGAGAAGGGTGAGCAGATGGTGTACTCACTGGCTTCATCCGAGTCATAGTCATTGGCTTCCTCCTCCTCCTCAGCTGGGGGAGGTTGCTGTCGGGCAGGAGGGGCACCGTAGGCAGTGGGCTGCCTCCTGTCCTCTCTCACTGCAGGAGGCGCTCTCTGCTCTGGAGGAACTGCACCAGAAGAGTAAGCACCTCCATCTCCAACCATTGAACCTACAAGAACATTCAGTTGTCTCAGACTGCAAGAAATGACACCACTGAGGATGTCTCTCTCGCTCTCTCTCTAAGAACACAGAGAGCTGTTTCTCACCCTGCTGGGTCATGTTGGTAGATGCACAAGGCTGTGGTCTGGAGCTCTGGACAGGCACCATCTTCTTCATCACCACTGGGCTGCCCTGCCCGGCCTCTTCTGGGCCAGCCCCGCCTGAGGCCATGCGCATAACTGGTTTAGGGGCCACAGGTGGGTAACCAGGACGGCCCTGTGGCTCGGGTCCTAAAAATAAGCATGAATCGCATAATTCAGAACTTACATACTGCGCATAGGGAAAAAGTGCATAATAAGACCACTTCAGGCTGCTACTGCAGTGGATTCTGTAATACTCCCTGGTCTCTCCAGATACTTTTGATGTTGTAGCTTTTTTGTAGCACAGGCATTGACCTACATACGCTACAACAAGCTGTGGCAGCCAGCAACCATACATGCAGCAGCTATGCAGACTGCCTCTCTTTTACGGGAAAGTCACACCGCACAGGTAATCACGCTGAAAGTGTGAAATGATGCTCTGCGACCCATCATGCCAGCACCACCTGGAGGCTCATTCCACGCCACAGCATGCGACTTCCGACAGCTTAATTGAGCTCTTCATGCCCCCCTCCTCTGCGACAGTGGGCGGCACAGCCAAATTTGGGTATTTGGGTAGGAGATAAAAGGTTTGATGGCAGGGAAAAGAGCAATGAGAGGTGGGGCTGCATTATCAGAAAGGCTGATCTAAAGAGACCAAAGAGGTGGTGCTTGAAAAAGTCACACTGAAAATTAGAAATATACATTTTCTAAAAAGTGCAACTTTTCACTTTCTGAGCAGAAGGAAGCTAGTTAGCCTGCTTTAGTAGCTTCACACCTAGCCACCATAAAATAGCCAGTGCGGTCATGAAGGGGAGGAAATGAACCAGCAGCACAGCATAAAAACAGAACACTTCCTGTTAAGACAGGCTGTCAGGTGCCAGGAAGCGATAGGAAAACGCATTCATATGGCAGATCTATCTTAAAAGGTTTATAGATATTGAACTTGCCTGAAACCTGTTGTTCAGAGGCATGAGCCTCATTTTGACCTAAGAGACATAACATAGACCGACTGTTATAGATAGATAGATAGATAGATAGATAGATAGATAGATAGATAGATAGATAGATAGATAGATAGATAGATAGATAGATAGATAGATAGATAGATAGATAGATAGATAAAAGTAGGCTAAAGTTGAAGCAAGCTGTGTCTACCTTGTTGTTGGGTTGCTGTCTCCCTGGGCTCAGAGGCTTTTGGCCTCTGGGGCTCTGCTGCCTCCTGGGCACCTGTCTCTTTTGATTTAGATAATGGCATAGGTGATGGCAAGAAATGCTTAGGGAAACCTTTGAAAAACCAGGCACCAGATCTCTTCCACACCTGAGAAAAGAGGAAAAGCATATGTTTTATAGGCTTTTTCAATTAATTTTTGTTTTAATTGTAATTTTATCTTCCAGTTTAAAGCGCTCACCTCTCGCTGCTCTCTGCAGATCTTGCACAGCCACACAGCGCGTGGTCGACTGCCACACTGTGTGCCACACTTGGTACACATGTTCTACACAACAGATTAGAATAAAGATTACCAAGCGCTTGCCAATTTCAATGTTATTACAAATATACGGCTGACCTATTGGATTTTCTTAACCTTTAGCGTGAATCGCAGCAGAAGAGCTGACTCATTACTAACCTTTTTGCAGTCCTCGCACACCACTGAGCTGACCCCAGGTGAGCCCAGCTGCTCTCCACACAGCAAACAGCGGGACACTCCATCCCCACACACAGTCTTTTTCATGTCGTCCAAGCGGTTTATCAAACGCCTGCAGCAGCACAGAGTGAAATCTCACTTAAAATGTCAACAATTATTATCCCAACTCAAAATATATGCATGCAATCAGTCTCAGGAGAGAAACTGCAAGTCTTACCCAATTCTCTCCTGCTCCATGGCCTCCATTTTCTCAGCGCGGGCGATCACACTGTTTATAATCTCCTTCTCTTCATCGGTGAGGTCTGGACCCGGACCGGGGCCTTGCTGCATGGTCCAGTTGCCCCTGTAAGCCAAGCATACTCTGTAGGGTGCACTATATGATTTAACTATACCAATCACACATTTACATGCAGGCTTCACATTCGCTGATTGAGCAATGAATGAATGAGCATGCGTTTACTGCATCAGCACATTGCTGCCTAATGCAATAAGATAGGAGTTTATCTACTTACTGTTCTTTATCACTATGTCACAAATCACATATCAGACAGATGCAGGTGAAAAGAGGAAGGCACAGTTAGGTGTTGATGTGGCCATATGAAAGGTTTACTAGAAGAAAAATTGTTCTGAGCATCAGGCTTACCTAGCGTGCATGTTCCTCTGCCTGTCATTGGACACCCAGCGATCCGAGCTGCTGCTCATCACTGTGTCTGTCATGCTGCTCTGTTGCACTCTGCGGGATAGACAGAGAGACAGGAGGCACGAATAAATTCAGCATGAGGTAGTCAAACAAGCTTTAACTGATGTCATAAAAAGTCTCTAGCTATATCTCGGAGCCACACTTTTACCTTTCCTGTACCCTTATCTCGTGCTTATGCAGCACCAACTTAATTGCCACCGGATTGCTCTCTCATCAAAAAAGTCATTTCCTACAAATGTGTGAGCCAGGACAGAGCCAACATCAAATTGAAAAGTCACCAGCTACACTTCCTTTTAATTTCACAGTGCAGGGTTAATTAAAATGTCCATCAGAAGCCAAAAAAAAAAAAAGAGTAGGATCTACAAAAATCAAATATCATTCCCAGAAAAGTAACTTTTAGCTTCTTTATCCACTTTACTTCCAATGAGTTTGCATAAGCATGAGAAATACACCAACTTTCAAAGGGGTTTGCGTTGCCAGATTTACCGCCTAAACAGTATCGCGTCCTCTTGCCAAGCCTGTTTCAATATATAGTTCCAGGAAAATATTTAAGCAGTGAATGGATGCAAGAAGACATTTCAGAAACACCACAAACTGATCTGTAAAATACACGACAGAGCTACACCGACAAGCGTTTCCTATAGGGGGGAGAGACGCTTACTGGGGATACAGCAATGGGGATCACAAAACGAGCCTTCTTGTGCATTATGGTGCAGAGTGAAATGATGCAATATGAAATGAAGCGAGTGGTCTAGATTATTTGAATTTAGATGCGCCTTCAACGTCAGGCCTGTGATGATAAAGCTGCGCAAACTGGGGGTGGCAAGGTCAGTTATTTGAGCAGCTGTTAGTGAAGCCATAAGAATCGCCTCCCGTTTGTGAATCTGCACAAATCAAAGAAACAGATGGTTACGTGCAGCAGGAGTCGCTCAATTATGCAATGACACCACAGCTATGACTAAGAGTCTGTTTCCAGCATTTCTGATTGGTCATAGTGTGTTGGTTTAACGCCTTTTTTTTTTTAATACCATCAAGTTATCAACTTCTTTGGCCCCAGGGATGTTGGTGAAGCTGGGTATGGAGGTGGGTGCTATGGGGGCAGGGGAGACTAATGTTTATAAGACTATTTATAAGACTTGAGTTGGAACTTACTGACGCTCCATGAAGTGGAATCTGAACTGGACTGTTTATAGACAAGGAGGGAGTCACTGTTGCTGAGGAGGATGCTAAAGACGGCTGTGTCACCAGAGCATTTAAAGTAAATGTCAGCTTTTGTAGTCACTGATGTACATGATGCATAAGAAAACAAACCAAAAAAAAAAAATAGACAGAGAACAGAGCCGAGCCTAATGATGACAGTGGGAAAGAGTGAGTGCTTCATCCATCCATATGATACACTAGCAATGTAATTTAATCTCAGACTGACATGGTAAAGATAATACGACACCGTCGACAGAAATCACTGAGGCAGTTGCCTACGGGTAAGACTGCTCTCTGAGTGTGTGTGCGTGTGTGTGTGTGTGTGTGTGTGCATGTCTGTCTGTGGTCATTCCTGCGACTCACTGAAGGCTGTATCAATCCTCTGCCAGACAATACACGGAGCGATTGGAGCCACAGTGTATTTCGTGAGGGAAAGTACCTGCATTCAGAGAAGACTGGCAGGTTCTAAACTGAAGCAACCAGACAAACTAAAACCCTTTCTTGTGCGTCAGCTACCATGAGCTGTGATGGAGATCTGCTCTCTTCCACTGTGTGTCTTTTGTCCTGTCTCGCTTCAGCCCCAACTGGTCGAGCAGATGGCTACCCCTCCCTGGGCCTGGTTCTGCCAGAGGTTTCTTCCGGTAAAAGGAAGTTTTTCCTTCTGCTCATAGGGAGTCGTCTGATTATTGAGTGGTTTTTTTTCTGTATTATTTTAGCGTCTTGTCTTTACAATATAAAGCACCTTAAAGCTACTGTTGTTGTGATTTTGAGCTATTTAAATACATCAATGGTACTTCATTTTTCAAAAGTGTTGAGGTAGTGTATAACATAAGGTGATGTATAACACCACCTGGTGGAAATCTGGCAGCTAATTAGGTAAAATAAGAAACATGATTGTTTAAGAAAGAGCGAGCAGGCCAAATGTTTCAGAAGGAAAGATGTGGAGGCCGTTTGTAGGGGCTGCATCTGTGATGGGAAAGGGGTGCATTGGTGGGCACAGCATGGGTAATTAGCCCATCTGGGAATAGTCAGAGAAAAGCTAGCTCATTTAAGCAAGAGAATACCAAACCACAGTGTGCATGCTTTCTAACAACATGCCATCTTACTAAGAGTGTAAGTGCTACACTGGCCTGCCTGCAGTCCTGACCACTGAAAACATTTGGTGCTTTATGAGATGTAAAACGTTCAAGCAGCTAAAGTTCTATATCAAGGACGACCTGAAAAGTATTCTGTTCTAAAAATTACAACGATTGTTCCCCGTGGCTCCCAAGTTGTTGAGTGTTTTAAAGCATGAGGTGATGCAACACAGTGGTAATGTTGCCTCTCTTTTTGTGCAGTGTTTTGCTGGTATATCAAATTCAAAATGATCATATGTTATTACAAAAATAATATTTTTTCTCACTTTGAAGCTTTCATGTGTTGTCTTTTACCTGTAACAACTTATATAAAGCCTATTAAATAATTTGTAAATTGTTGCATTCTGTTTTTATCTATACTTTATGCATCATTGCCACTCTTTGGGTACTGAGGTTTAATATGTGGGGGCAGGATTTAGCCAAAAATGCACAGTGTTAATGACAAAAAAAAAGGAAAAAGGAAGTCACTGTGCCACTTGTCTTGAGCATTTCACAGCAGTAAAATCCAGCATTGTAGAACCTTGGAGAGAGTAAAAGAGGTAGCAAAAGGGAGGGGTGCACCACTCTCTGCCTCATTCAGCTGCTCATATTATGCTGCGTAACGTCAGGCTCCATACCTTTTGTGGTCTAATCTGTTGTATGTCTGCCTGCAGGATTCAAGAAATTCGCTGTGCTATCAATAGGCACTCTGGGTGTGGGCTTTTCCTTCTGATGCAGCGGCTGCATCTAGCCAACACCAGCAGCACAGTCCTCAGGGAGACTGGTCTTTTTCCACTTTTTCAGCAGCAGACTGACAGGTCAGACATAACTCTGACCACACCGTGTATTTTTTACACTGACGCTCTCAAGTGCGGCCCTCCTTCACTTGCCAAAATAAATTACGACACTTTTGTCGAACATTCTTGTCCTGCAGAGGTGGATGGAGAGAGACAGATGGGAGGCTGCATTCAGACTTGGGCAAGGTAACGACTGACTCACACTAGCCCGAGCTCCCTGCTTAGGATAGATATTACTGCATCACTGTAGTGGGTTCTTTGCTGAAGTGACAATCCAATTAAAATGCAGGAGATAGTCTGAAGGATCACATACACATAAAGAGCTGTCACTATAGGATGTTAAGCTTTAGACTTTGGAAAGTAGTGCTTGGATTCATTGGTTATAGTTTAAATTCTCTCAAAAGGTTTTAAATGTACTGTAACTTTGAAAATTGTATCCAAGACCAATTATAATGAACTGTCTTGCTCAAAATGTCATAGTAGGCCTTGTTTCTTCAATTTTGACATTACTTGTAAAGATGACTCAGTCAGGTGGTGGATTCCTCTCTGGGTAGAAGCACATATACTCTGTTATTTATTAATTTGTTGTTGTTTTTTTGCAAAAATGTTATGAAACCTTTACAATGATGCCCGGGATCTGTGCAAATGGCCACAATACCACCAGGAGTAGCTAGTAACAGATCATGTGTGAGATGACAGCAAGAAAGACCAGAGGGAGAGCATCGACTCAAGACTGATCACCATAAGTCATGGACGCAGCGGGATCTCTCTATATAGAGAATTTTATATGGGGGTGGGTGGAGAGGACCGATTTAGAAACCTGTGTCTCCTCCTCAGGGCCCGAGAGGCTAGTCAATACAAATCTGCATCTGTGCATCTTCAGGGGTCTACGTACACACAACTCCCTGAGCACAGCCTGGATGTTTTGCATCAGCTTTTAGCAAACACAGCTATCCATTCCCCTTTTACAGTTCAAGAAAATCATTAGCAAGAGTAACCCATTTCGAGTCTTGTCAGGCACTTTCACAGATTAATGTTGTTGTATATCTTTCAATAGTAGGAGTGTGACTCATTACTGCAGAATATATGACTGGAAAATAAACAGACTGGAAAAAAGCACCTTGTTACAGTAATGGCTTGAGTTTTCAGTACTTGCTGAAGGGAGAGCTGAGGAAAGCAGGCAGTGACAAGAAGTCAGTGGGGCTTCTGTGGAATGATTCACCATGGGCCACTGTAAGTGGGGTGTAACGATAGAGCGAATCTACCCCATCTACTGAAATCCGCAAACAAAAGCAAGGGTTTACTCAAATAATATTTAATCACTTTGTGCTCTAACAATACAGCAATTTTTAAATTGACATTGATCATTATTTATGAAAGAATGGTTTACAGTTCTATTTTGATGAGGCAGACAAATTAAATAATCAAAATTACTGCCAAATGCTAAAGTTATTATCTTATTTCGAATATAATAGAGGACAACGCTCTGCAGCGTAACCGACGGCTTTATCAATCGCCTGACACCCTGCTACATGTCCTACTTGTAGTAGGACATGTATTGAATATAATGACACTGAAACACTATGAGGTACTACACTTGAATTCCAGGGCAACAATTCCCTCGCCATCCTCCACGAAGGATATTTGTAAAATGGGTTAATGAGAATCAGGGATCAATGCAGATTCACACAACTGGTTTCGCTTTGATTTATATTTCATGTGTTGAAAAACTTTTGAATGCATAATGGAGGTTCTTTTAACGGTCTTACATACTCAACAAGCACAACCAACAAACAAAGAAACACTTGATGATTGTGAAAAGTGAACGGCACTAAACAAAATGGTGCAATACAAGATACAACAAATTGTTTTCAAGTTTTAAGATTAAAATCATAAAGAAAAAACTTAAAGGAGAGTTTAAGAAGTGACGAAACATATTTTACTTCATCCTGATTTTTCCTCCTCTACCATCTGGTCTGGCAGTAAGTCAGATTGCGTTATGTATTATGAAAGAGAACACAAACAGGAGAGTCTTGGTTGGCCTACAGTTTTAGCTCGAGTCCTGTGGTGATCTGGAACATCATGCCTTCTTTTTTAATTCACTTCCTCACACACGGACTTATTTCCGAGCCAAGCGCTAATTAAACCCAGCAAAGTAAAACATTCTGGACAGACGGAAGGCACAAGCGAGCAGCATTGAAGGCATATGGGTGAACTACAATCACATCCTGAGCATTAACACTTCTCGATAAATTTAAGTACGAGATTTGAATGATGGAGAAAATAATTTAATGTTAAATACTATCTACTTTTGGAAAAATGAAGGATGGTCTGTAAAAGCAAGCCTATATGTGAGCTATCTATAGACCTTCACTCAAGTTCTCTTCAAAACACGAACCACTCGACAGCATTTTGACTCACTTGTAGGCTGCATGTCATCAGAAAGTACAACCAGCTGCTCCTTCGCAGTCAGCGGTGACGTCTGTGGGCCCATGCTTGGTAGAAACTGAAGGTCTTTTTTTACAGGCCATAAAATGCTCTGTCTTATTTTGTTGATTAGGCTATAAACGCAAGATTGGAGTACACTGCGCAGTAAGGGTCATGAATGGTAATTGACTTGCCACCTTTAGCAGTAAAAAAAGTTAAAAAAAACACTGAAACAGGAACACCTGCAACCCCAAAGTAAAGAGGAAGAGTCAAATGTTCTCCAATCATTCACATGATGAAATCACAGCTCTGCATGTTGTAGTTTGGAAGCCAGGATAACCACTTTAGCCCACATTTGTTCTCAACAACTATTAAATGTGTGGGGATAAAGAAAAGCTTCTGATTTCAACAGCCCAGTAATTTGATAACCCACTCATTTTTATCTGCAGTTTAAAGAGCTGACTTATCACGTGAAATATGCCAACATCTGTTCAATGGATTGCAAAGCTGACACGTTATTTGGCTTTCATGGTATTGCGTTAATGTATTGTATAAGTGTGTACTCTTTTACTTCAAAGCATGCAGCCCATTCATCTGTACTGTATATTTGGCGGTTCTTAACGCAATTAAAACATCTGATATGATTTTATCAAAGGAAACGTATCGTGACACATTGCTTGACATGAAATAAATAGCGACGCCAAATTTAAATAAATTAAATGTAAATCGTAAGTTTAAATTTATGATCATTTGGATTTATAAACTAAGTAGCTTAACAGATCTTGATGTCTAATTCTGTAATTCTCAAACACTAGTCTCACTGTAGTCAGAGCCTCCTACCCTCTCCCCAGTGAGTGGGGAGAGGGTAGGAGCCACCAAAAGGTAGCCACCCACTCCCAGTAGCATGACACAACTCCATCCATCCTCCATGGAGCACTGTGAGATGGCAGCATAGCAACACACTGAAAGTTGGACCTGGGCAACACTATAAAGCACTGCACCGTGAAATGTTCTACTGCAAGAGGAACACATCACTCAGCATTTCTTAATTATTTACAGCTCCCACCCCCATTGCCATTCACTCTGTGTAAGCCCTCTCTTTAAGGCATTAGTGTATGCTTTATGCTCTGACCACTATCAAACATGAATCTGGGGAGGAACAGATCACATCGGGTGGAACAGATTGAGAAACTCTGTTTAGGGCAACAGTGTGGATGTTAGTCTTTTAGGTCTGTCGCATTGACAAATTATCCATGCTTTCACTCAGACAATGGCGCTGACAGGGACCATCTGCAGAACCATCTGCGAGGACTCTTCACCTCTCAAATGTGAGAGTGTTGTAACGTTTTAAATACACACAACTACATCCTCTCGGCAGGCATGGATCCAGGTCCCGCATCGTTGGAGAACAAACAGGAAAAACCATCCAGTGACCAAACAAGCTATCATGCTGATACCCTGCTATAATTGTTGGCTCTATTCAGTCAACCTAAATCTGGCTGGTGCTGATATTTTTTTTTCTTTAATTCAGAAATCACAACAAGGCATACTGAATTTGCAGTCAACATCCAAAAGATCCCAGAAATCCTCAGATTTAGCTGAAAACACCGCCTGACCAGCATTTTGATGTAAATATAACTCAGATTGCGAAGGAAAAAATAAAAAAAACAAAAGTACTTACAGTCAAATTCAACTTTTAGACACAAAGGGAGCTGAAGAGAAAGTCTGAAACCTTAACCATAAGAAAACAGAGAAAAGAACAGTTGCTTAATTAACAACAAAACTCCACAAGGCATAACATCTGCCATCAGTTAAAGTGCAATACTGCCACCCACTATGCTTAAGTGTCAACCTGATAGTTACTGGTGCTCCACTATTGTTTTGTGTGCATTATTAATATTCTATAAATATTTCATATTTTAAATATCACCATTATCACCAATGCTGTTACATCACAAGTCTCCTAATATAGAAGAGAATGCTTTTATCCGAGCCTCCTTTTAAAGCTAAGTCAGTAAACAGCTACAGGACGAAGGAACACTCGATTACCGGCACTCTAGCAAGCCTGCAGTGAGTTTCAAATTTGCTTGGCTGATGGTGATTCATCCTTGTATGCCCCAGAAGCAAGAGGTGGGACTGGCTGCAGATGCACTGGCCGGTTATGTTCCCTCGGTTTCTTCAAAACTTATGCCAGAGGTAACAGATAGGGGTATTAAATGTCTGTTTGTAGTCTTATGAGACAAAACTACATGGTTCATAAGACAAAGGTAAACACGTCAGGTCTCTCTCAGTCTTACTGCCGTTATTCTCTCCCCTGTGAAGATCTGGTTCAGCTGTGGGATATCTGACTCTCCCTCTTATCCCACTAGCAAACTAGCAGGTACAATGCCCCTGGGTGTTTTTAACAAATCTGTGTTGGCAAACTGTTCTGGCCTGGAAGCTGCAACACTAACAGCAAGCTTCTGTCCAACTTTTGAGAGAAAAACCTCTTCCTGTAGGCGTCACTCTGAACTCGTGGGTCAAGACTATCACTGCAGCTGCAACATATGCAAAGCGGTGATTAGAATGAGTGTAATATAAGGGTTAGGGATTGGAAAGGGTAGTGGAAAGGTGCAAAAGGGGTTTCGAGATAAGGATGAGGATGTTTAACTCCTCAGTCTGCTGGGGGAACTTTGTTAAAAGGCCACATTCATTACTTCTGCTTTCTCCAATATGCCACACCATTTAGGCAGCTCAAATCACCACGTTCAGATAAATAAGTGAATCAATGCTTATCCACCGCTGATGAGAATAAGAAGATGAAGCCATTCCCCTCTGGAGCTTGGCCGCAAATGGGAGAATAAAGTATCTCAGAATTTGAACACAGAACACAAAATCTGCTGAGATTTACAGTAGAAACTGTGTGATTTAGGCCTGAAGCTGTATGCATAGATGGTGACGAGCACAGAAAAACATGGAGTCATGCACCTTTACCAACTGTGGCCATGGTAACAGCAAGATCAGAAGATGAGAATGAGAGTGATTAAACTCTGTGTGTGTGTGTGTGTGTGTGTGTGTGTGTGTGTGTATAGCAGAAC
>VOQK01010636.1:1463-13388 GCA_015052645.1 Benitochromis conjunctus | reverse complement strand
ATAGCATTATTATCACTTTAAAACTTTATATTAATCTTTTGAGATTGAAGAGAGGTCAGTGGTTAAATATGACATGATATTTAAATCTTTATACACTATTTTGTATTTGCTGACAAATACATATGGCATTTGTAATCATAGTTTTGAGGCTTTTTGCCAATTTTCGATTAATGAATCATTAAGTTAACATTGAAGGCCTCGGAGGATGTAACCAAACGAGCCATCGTGTTTACAGACAGAATGATACGCACCCAAGAGCTACCAAAAGCATAACCTATTTGGCAGAGGTAATAATTTTATTTCTTTGCCATACATTTTGTAAATTTGACAAATTCCCACCAAAGATGATCTTTTCTACTATTTTATTTCTTTTTGTTGTTTGAGGACTGCTGAGCTCAGATGCTCCTCTGTGGGTCTGGGTGGCTGAATGACGGACACGTTGGTTGGATATTTGCCAAACTTCACAGTAGAATATTCACAGGCAGAGGTGCTGGTTGAACTGCGTCACAGCAGCCTTGAAAGTTAATAGTAGCGTATTCTGACAACTCAGAAGGGTTTGCTAGATTTTTGAGTCTCTCTTCCGGAGCTCCTCTTGTATCCTCTCATAGGTACAGTCCTTCAACAGCTGAATGAAAAATACAGTTTAAATGCTTCCGATTCTTCATCCTCTCCTAGTATGCGGAGAGGACATCCTTCAATACATTTGCTTTCTTTACTGCCATAATGTGAATAATATTTCTTGCTTTGTAAAACCTAAGCACTATTGTATTATCATCTGTCCATTTATGGTAAAGAATTTTGCCGTCATACCACAACCAGGGGAGATAACGTTACAACCATGTTTGCTGACTAAGTATCAGTACACCACACTATAGTTATACAGAAAACCTCAAAAAATGTTCACACCCACCTCTCTGTTATGCTGTGGTGCTGTGCCAGTTCCTGTGTTTTTTGAACATGAAGATCCTGACAGAAAACCCCCCCAAAACAAAAAGAAATAAGTAGGTAATACCAGTTACCTAATAAGATTTCTAATTTGGTTTCATTTAATCCAGTTTCAAAAAATAAATTGCACAAAATTACTGGATGTAGCAAAAACGATACAAATGGAAACTGCTGTATGCAAGCTGATGATGTTTTTCTTTTCTTGTTTTAATTTTCAGAAGGTTCCAGTTAAAAACTAAACAAAAAAACTGAATTTTCTGTAAATGATAATACGGTTCAGGCTTCACTGAGTTAAGTCTTTTTAAAAATATTTTGAATTTCAGACTCCGATTCTTTCATACCGAGTCAAAAACCAAAAGGACCTAACTGTTATCAAATGAACATAGAAGCGGATGGGTGGATGGATGGACAGACTTTCCTGCTGTCACATCACTGCAGGTTATGTAACGTAGGAGATGAAAATAACGGTATAAATGGGACCAGTATCAGACGTTACTACCGATCTCTGTATGTTTTACTCAGTTTAATAATGACAGAGCTGACATTTAAAAGTCAGGTGCTTTCTAAAAGTGACTGGCTGCACTTTGTATTAAATGATGGATGCTGCATATCTGAATTGAAGACACAATGAATCAAGTGCAGGAGTGTGGTTTTTGAGTAAAAGTTCAAGTTTAGAGCTACTAAAAGTCTCAAGTGGACACGTAACAGTAATTGTATGCTTGAGGTGAAAGTTAAAACTTGAAACAACTGAGCTCTTCTAGTAGCTATTTGAGTATCAAACCACTTCCTCTTATTAAATGCTTCCTGTGGTTCCAGACCACACAAACATGTGTTCTTCTTCATTTACAATTTTAAGGTGGTTATTGATTCTGGCTAATAGTTTTTATTAGCCTTTTAAGTCAGCGGAGGGTGGGGGGGCAATCACCAGCTAAAGATAATATTTATGCGTGATTACCATCCTGTGATATCAGATGTTTTCTGAACCAGGTCAGATATAACCTACACAATTTAAAAAAATAAAATAAAACAATTAAAATAAATTATGACTCACCAACAGTCATGAATAATCTGCTGAAGAACATGTTTCTGTGTTGTTCGTCTGGGCTTTCTGCTGCACACCAATATGTCCCGCTGTCGTTTGCAGTTACTTCTCTCACAGTTATGGTGATGTTAGTCTGTGTTTTGTTGTTGTTCATGGAAAACCTCTCGTTCTTGCTTGTATTGTTGTGTACACGAAGTAAAAAATACATAGTGTATTACCTATTTTAATCATTTTTAACATTAATTACAGTATAATAATGATTAGTAAATAATATCAGTTAGGAGTTGGTCATTTTACCTGTTATCATTAAGAAGATGAGTAGTGGCAGTGATGTCATCATGTTGGTTTTAGAGGCTTCTTTAGAATCTTTAAGTCTAAATTATTAACCTGCAGTTAGTTTACTTTTGTTAGCCTGTCTCGCCTATCTGTGAGTCTCTGGTGATTCTTGATTTTTTTTTTTTCCATCCCATCTTATGTTACTAAAAAATGTACTTGCTCTGCCTTTCTGACCCCAAATTCCCCCTCGACATTTCTTTAAGGTTATTTTCTTTATCATACTTACATCATCTCATTTGCAGTAGAGGGGAAGTAAATGGTTTGTGTGAGTGTGAGAATATAAATGACACTGAATGGGAAGTCAGAGTCTAACAGATATATTTATTTGACAGTACAATAAAAAAAATTACTCATAGTTATAAAGAGAAGAGTCTCTTTAATCTGCACAGTTCCTAAATTGCAAATTGAAATTGGACAGCTCAGTGCAAATGTTCAAATCCAAGAGGAATCTAAGTGGACATTTATTCTTATTGTATTACACAAATGAACAATTAGTACCAAGGTGTCAGTGTGGCTTAAGGTTTGTGATTATGACCATTAGCTGCATTGTAGACATAAATCTTTGCCTTGGATCTATATTCATTCAAAAGAGTGTTGAGAGAATCTCATTCAGGTTGCAGCAGGCCTCTTTTTTAGGAAGTACTCTCTGATGTGTCATACCAAAAAAAAAAAGCACAGGTATAACTGGTAATTTAGATGGCTGCCTTTCCATCTAGGTGAACTGGTTTAAGTAAAAGTCTTCACAGTAAACACGCTGAATCACCTTCATTGCATAGCCAGTTGATAGAGCTGAGTCATTGTTAATGAAAATCTGTTTTAACTTTGTTTTTCTGGCTATGACAAGTCATTTTTTTCTGCTATAAACACTCTCAGCTGTGCATGTGCCTAAGACTTACCAGGAAACGAAGAGAGGCATAGATAACATCATACACGTGAGCTTTTCCTTTGCCAATAACTGTAAAACTAACTTTCTGACAGGGCCCTATCCTAGTAGATGAGATTAATTTAGCTTTGAAGAAACGTTTGTTCCAGTTACTCTTACATCGACGCATAAGGCTCTGAGGCTGAACTCTCAGAGACATCCTGCTGAACAAATGTCTGTCAGATGCATCTACTGCAATAATTACTCACCTTTATTTCCCATTCAGTTGTAGTTTAACTCAGTGAAATCAGTGGGTCATGCAATGACTACATTTAATAGGCAGTAAACGAGATAGTAACTCATAAAATCCACCCAGAGTAAAATATTTTTTATAGACGTTTAAACAAATTAAAAACCCTTCTAAATTTTATTAAGAAATCTGAATTTCTGTTTTAAACTTGGAGCTTTCGGACTCCACTTTCTAAATTCAGCATGCGTCCGGGGTTAGTTCGATTTTTTCACTGAAACAATGCACATGGGCGGGGTCTATCAATTATACAGGGTTTTATATTTTAAAAACCGGCTTATTACCCTTTTTATGAATTTAAAGCGCAGTAATTCAAGTGACCTCGCGGTCTCCGCAGAAAGGAAGATGACCAACGTCGCTGAGGGGTAGGTTTAAAATTTCGCGGCGCACCCTCTCACTGCTCTCTGGTGACTGCTGAACGCCGCCCGCGTTTCGCCATTTTGAAAGTGCTGTAAGGAGGCAGAGGCGAGGGAACTCTCAAAGTAGAGTGCAAAGTCTACAAGCCAATAGTGGGCATTATTCATTACTTTGTGGAAAACAGTTCCGTGCTGTATAGCAGGGCCGAGGACTTTTGCTTACGTTCTTTAGAGTACCAAGCAGCACTCCCGGCTTCATTCCTGCACTGCTCCTCGCTAGAACCTCCCAGCCGACCCGGGTCAGCACTGTTCCAGTCCAGGGCCCGAGCCCGCTTAGCTACCCCTCTCCGAGTCGCTCACCATGGCAGGTAAAACCACAGGGGAAAAGACTACCACAATGCATGGGGTTATTAATTAACAGATAGTGACTTGTTTGACAACGATGATGGGTTTCTCTGTTATGTCACGTTTAACAAGCGCAAGCTAGCTAGCGAGCTAGGATAATTCAAAGATGCCAGTGTAAGTCAGCGTTAGTGTGAAAGTGAGCGATTTTCTCCACAAACACACGTAAAGTAGTTATCCGTGCCTGTGAGTTTATAGTAGCAGTTGCAACGCACAGTTACTGTGAATTTCCTTGAGGCCTCGTTGTCATATTGATGTTTTTAGCTAAGTTAGCTGCAGGCTAACGCGTGTAAAGTTGTCTTTCTTTAACGGTGGTGTGTCCAATCTTGGGGTCGTGTTGTGTGCAGGGCCCGGTGGTGGGAGCAATGATGTGCAGTGGTGCTTCTCCCAAGTCAAAGGAGCAATAGATGACGATGTCGCTGAAGGTAAGTCCATGTGATAGTCACTGAACACTTGCTAGCCTGAGCTGCCAGGATCACCATCCTGTGCACGCTTGTTTTAGGCTTTGCTTCAAAGCAGCTGCTGCCACACTTTATATTTGTGGTATTTCTAAATATGCAATGAAAAGTAATGCCTTCTTTTTTAGAGTTACATGGGTATGAGGGATCAGTGGTGTGGTATTGTAGTCCATCTGGTTTCTCACAGACTGACAACAATCTTCTATTTTTGGCATAATTGCTGCAAAACGTCAGCAGTCACTATTCTCTAAATTCACCCAGGGTATTAGTGGGGTATTACACGATGTTTACATGCTTTGAAGAGAACTGCATGTTAGGCTTGAAAACTATTTTACCTCTATCAGACAAGAATCTTTAATAGATGTTTCATAGTTGTTAACGAAGCAGTACTTACATTTGATTAATAACAGAGCTGTTTGAGTGGCCAAGTTAAAAGAAAACCTTTACCAGCTAATTATTTCTGAACTAAAGGAAAACTCAAAGCACCGAAAGTGTGTTTACAGTACACGGTGGCCATATTTATGTATAAAGGGCTACACATTTGTTTACAGTAAGCTTTGTATGGGAACATGTATAAATGAGAGCCTCTCCTTGTGTCAATACATAGGAGTACATGGGCTAAAAACACAACACTCCAGTAACGTTTTTATTAGTTTAAAAAAAAAACCCAAAGGATTCGCCTTCAGTCTGTCTGCTATTGTTTTATGGGGTTGCATGGAGTCGGGTCGTATCAGGCACACACTGTCGATGTTAATGACTGCACTAACTCAGAATAGTGCCAGTGTGTAAGTGGGAATTGATTGTTGTATTGTAGGACTTTGTGAGAATGGTTGTCTTTGAAAAGTGCTGAATTGCTGAAGATGGAAACTTTTTTTTCTTTGTGTCCTAAGAGTGTTGAGTGTACATTCAGTTTCACCGGATTACAGCTCTGTCGAGTGAGTGTGTGTATAAATATGTGTGCGTCATTGCTGTGTTATGTTTTCACCATGGTTGACATGATTTTCACCCCTCACAGGTGGGCTGCTGAGGCATTTTGTAAACCACTTCCCATTGCAAGGCAATGAATTGTTCAGACAACAAAAGCCTCGCAAACCACTCAAAGTGTTATTGCAGTAAACATGTCTCAGATTGATAGCCTTCATCAGAAACTCTGACAAACAATGTATGGTTATTTCTATTCGACGCTCGTCTCAATTTTTGCAATTTTTGTTATTGACAGCTGATATCATATCCACTGTTGAATTTAACCAATCTGGAGAGCTACTTGCAACTGGGGACAAAGGGGGTCGTGTTGTCATCTTTCAGCAGGAGCAAGAGGTATGTTTTAGTGACACAAGTGACTGAACGTATAGAAACAGTACATATTTTTAATATTTGAGTCATGATACTCTGAAGCAGGTAGGTCATCAAACTGAGTTTATATAACACAAAGACGTACAGGTAAAAGTACAATGTTTCTAGTGATCTTGACCCGAGACTTTGAATCTTGGTTTTATAACGCTTGAACTTTTGTTTGATCTGTTTTGTATTTAGAGTAAGAATAAGCTTCAGTGCCGAGGAGAGTACAATGTTTACAGCACCTTCCAGAGCCACGAGCCTGAGTTTGACTACCTGAAAAGTCTTGAGATTGAGGAGAAGATCAACAAGATTCGATGGTTGCCTCAGAAGAATGCAGCACATTTTCTTTTGTCAACAAATGGTTTGTAAATTACTTTATTCTGATTAAATTCTTTCGCTGTAGTAAACATGAACTTGTGTTACGCCGCCTACTGCCTTATATGGGAGGAAATATAACTCGGTGACTCTCGTGATCTCTACTCTTTGTCAATGGCAGACAAAACCATAAAGCTGTGGAAAATTAGTGAGCGTGACAAAAGACCAGAGGGCTACAATTTGAAGGAAGAAGATGGGCGATACAGAGATCCCAACACTGTCACTACACTACGGGTGTGTATCACTGGCCTTATTACAGCCCAAGTCTTTTGTTTGTTTTGTTTGACATTGTTAGTCAAAACTGAGATCCTTTGCTTACTTTCCATTCACTTATAACGAGTAGATGAAGAAAATTAACAGCAAATTAAATATGGTGATTTTGGTTAGTAATTTACATCCGAATTATTTGGAATAAATGCTAACCATTTCTTGTCCGCGTTTCCTTCCACTCATTGCAAAACTGTCCGTTCTATTTTTGATTGAGACATCGACTTATGTTATGAGAAAGTAAACAGGTGGAACTAATAAAATTACCAATCTGTTCCTGCAATTACCGCAGTGCTGCGGTTGATGTAATGTCTGCTCTATTCATCTTTAATTTTCACAGCCCCCCCCCTCCCTTTTTTTTCTCCTTGTCGTTACTGAACAGTTTCCAAATATAGACTCAGTTCAATAGGTTTGCCTTGATACTGAGACAAGGCCTTTATTTCTTTGTTTAAAGGGCAGTTAACTGTCTGCATCTTAAAAATGGGAAAATCTATGTACAATGTTACCTTTGTGCCTCTTTACACGGGTAAGAAAAATAATTTGGACACTTTTTAATGTTTTTCTTTTTGTAGTGTAGAATTCCTTTTTTATAACATGCCTGTATAGATATATTTAAAATGGAGCTCATAAAATCTACTGTATCTCCCAATAAAGCAATGTAAAAACAGCCCCACTTTTATCTTCAGGTACCAGTATTCAGGCCCATGGATTTGATGGTGGAAGCCAGCCCTAGACGAGTGTTTGCCAACGCTCACACATACCATATCAACTCCATCTCGGTCAACAGTGATTGTGAGACCTACTTGTCTGCTGATGACCTGCGCGTTAACCTCTGGCATCTGGAGATCACTGATCGCAGCTTTAGTATCCTTTCATTCTTTAATTCCATAAAGTACCACAATAATATAAAATGGTTCTGTCAGTGTTTTCTCTTATTTAGTCCCAGTTTAATCGTTTCTGTTAGAGAGCAAACGTGTGACAAGACTATTAATTGTAAAGCAAAGGGCAACCTTACAGAGCATTTGTGTTTCTAACTAGTAAGTGTGCCTTTCTTTGAAGAGATGCCTGACTTATTAATCCTGTTCACCTACCCACCCCTTTATCAGTCATATTATACAAAGACTGTGTATTACTTAGAAACAAATAAAACATGCATCCATGTCATTTTAGAGGGCATATAAACAATTCTTTGCCTGATATTTAAAAATGTACACACTGTGTTAACAGGCAGACTGGACAAGAGGAAAAAAAATGATATTCATTGGTGTCTATTTAATTTGTAGCACAGTGTCATTATTTATGCTACCACCAGATGTCTCCAAAGCGTGGGATGTTTAACTGGGTGCCTCTAACATGGTCTAAAAAAATCACCTCCTACATCTTATGTTAATAATTTCACCCCATGACTTCTTACTGCGTTGTTTTATGTAGGCTGTATAAACAAAGATGAACCAGAGTTAGATACAAAGTGGAATGACGTTTTTCTTGAATTGAGATTAGTTGCTCATTCTGCACGCTCATATTTTCTCATCATGCTGGAAGATTGATGCAGTGCAGCTCCTGCCTTTTATTAAGGATTTCATCAAATGATGTAAAATGAATAGTGATCCTAAACGCTGGTGATACAGCAACACTTGAACTGGAGAAAGAATGAATGCAAACTAAATTATGGTAAATGGTTTAATCACTGTAGTATAATGAGGTCAGAGGTCATCTGTGAGATTAATGTAGGTGTTCAAAGTAGAAGACACATGAGCATGAAATGGAAAAGTAGACAAGTGAGTAACATCTACATGATTTGGGGCACTTTTGTCCTAGTCAGCAGGTATCTGTGGCAAGGCTTCTTCCATGTGCCAGTCAATGTTTAAAAGAGAAAAAAAAATGCTAATAATTTTCAGAAAGATAAATCATAGTGAATTTGATGATGGTCTGTGATTTCAGTGTCTCATAGTGGCGATAACAGTTTGTCTTTTCCTCTGCACACAGACAGTTTACCTGTGAGCAATAAAGCCTACTTAGATAGGGTCTTCAAACTGAGAACATGATAATACCAATAGTACCAATTCATTTTATTTCTGAAAGATTTCTCTTTAAGTTGAGGAAATGTCTGTTTAGTTTTTGTTTTTTGTTTTTTACCTTAACCTCACCTCTTCAGACATTGTTGACATTAAGCCGGCCAATATGGAGGATTTAACAGAGGTGATCACAGCGGCTGAGTTCCACCCCAACCAATGTAACACTTTTGTCTACAGCAGCAGCAAGGGCACGATCCGCCTGTGTGACATGAGGGCAGCAGCGCTATGCGACAGCCACGCCAAACGTAAGTCTGTCTCTTTTTGTGTTTCTGTAGGTGTTCTCCTCAAAGATCGATGGGGGGCTCTCGTTGACAAAAAGCCATCAGTGTAACACTCGATTAATCAGCCGCAATCATAAAGTTACTCTTGCCATGGAGGGTGGCTGACTAGACTGGTGCAACGTGCTTGAACAAAGCTGATGGTTTGTTAATAGAAGACTTGATAAGTGAAAGGACACACAGTTGTGAGAGCCCTTTCTTAAGGGGAACCAACAAGAAACAAAGCTGACGTCTTATGTGTTGAAATTTAATGCGTTCAGTATTTAAGTAAAAGGAAAACCACGGGCTTAAGGAGCTGTTAGTTAGGATTTTCATAACTTTTTAAAGTTGGAAGTAAAGACATAGCAGGGTAGGTCTTTGCACTGACTACATCATCCTCCAGATACAGTGACCCTGCCTGAAGACTTGAAAAATGAACACATACATAAAATATGTGGTTTTGTCATTCATTAAGTTGTTTTGTTTTTTTAAGTGTTGCTTTCTGACAATATTTTTTTCAATAATGTATTTAAAAATTGTAACAAAAAAAGAAAATGAACAAATTTCTTCTCCAGTTCCATATAATTCACGCAGTAACATAAAATTCACCTCAGAAATCTAAGATCTTTCTTTTATCACTACAAGTGTCACCTCACAGCACAAACTGTGGAGAGTTTGCATGTTCTTTTTGCGCCCGTGTGTCCTCCCACCGAGGGACACAGATATATTCACGTTAGAGTAAATGGTGACATTGTTTTCTGTGTTGGATACGCTTATTTTTATACAGTCATAGTTTTACACATTTCTTCTTCTTTGTCGTCTTTTAATCTCCTCATCCTCCTCATCAACATGAGACCACAACAAGTTCCCTCCCCAAATTACATGTTGCAGTTTCTGTAAATGTTTCTTTTTTTAAAGGATGAGGAGTTATGGTGTTGGCCTTCGCATAGATGACTGCAGTAACCCTGCTCACGAATTGCATCCATCCAGATTTACTGTCTGGGTTTTCTGCCTTGGCCTTTGACCTTCTGAAGTTGTTCACAAAGCAATGAAGCTATTTATAGTTAGGGGCTAGGTTTGCTGGCATCAGTGTGTGCCCACTCATCACTGGGCCTGCCATGCCACGCATTATGGGTATTTTCTGAGACCCTGTGCGTCTACCTAGTTTCCCATCTGGGAATGTGGGTCTTAGTGCATGAGGCTAGAAGAGAAGATTTACACACTCTGCTTCCTGCTCACAGCATAGAAAACACAGTGGGCGTACGTATAGATTGGCACCTGCTAAGCCCAAATCATTCAGAACAGTCAGAATAGTGACCCTTATGTAATTCATAGCACATATCAAATGATAAGCGGAAAGGCTTTGTTACTTTCATGCTCTATTTCTGTGTTTATATAGCCAGATTTGAAATTCAGTACCTTCATCTTCATTTACAAAGCTGTTGTCATGTAAAGCTTCCATTAAGCTAAACTCCCACACGTTTGTATGAAAGTTTCTGGGTTTTTTCTTTAAAACAACTTGAACGCTGTAAAAATGATTGCCTGTTCTTCCAGTCATTGACACTGAAATGCATGTGTTTGTTCTCAATTTTTTAAGTGTTTGAAGAGCCTGAAGATCCAAACAATCGTTCCTTCTTTTCTGAAATCATCTCATCCATCTCTGATGTAAAGTTCAGCCATAGTGGACGCTACATGATGACCCGGGACTACCTGTCTGTCAAAATTTGGGATATCAACATGGAGTCGCGACCAGTAGAGACATATCAGGTCTGTAACTTTTGCCAACACAAAAATACTGTTCCAGTTTCTGTGTCACTTTTCTTCCTGTAAGGCTGGATGGATTCTAGCGGGATTCGTCCGTCAACGTGATTAAAGTGTAAATGTTGTTTTTGCTTTTGCACAGTTGTTGATGGAAACTCTGTATATTTCCTCACTGCTTTCTTTAAATAGGTGCATGAATATCTCAGGAGCAAGTTGTGTTCACTCTATGAGAATGATTGCATCTTCGATAAGTTTGAATGCTGTTGGAATGGGAACGACAGGTAAGCCCCCCCTCCATGGCTTCCTTTTTTGATTTCTGCAGCTGTGCTGGACAAGCAAAGTACATGCATGCATGACGCACGCAGAGCTTTAGGGAATACTCCTTTTCTGACGTCACTGAACCCAGAAACACAGGCCTTATCACTTACTGCAGTTATCTGCTCAGTGCAGACCATAATGTGGCTCATAATTTGGTTTGGGTGGGTGGTGAAGTGGTATACTGGCTCATGACAGACAACAGAATTTAATGTCCATACTTAAAAAGGATTGTGTTTGCCAGTAACGTTAAGGCTGCTCGCTGACTCACGCCTTGTTTACCTACAGTGTTGTGATGACGGGTTCCTACAACAACTTCTTCAGAATGTTTGATCGAGGATACCAGCAGGACATGACCCTAGAGGCGTCGCGGGAAAACAGCAAGCCGCGATCGGTCTTGAAACCTCGCAAAGTAAGCACAGGTGGGAAGCGCAAAAAGGATGAGATCAGTGTAGACAGTCTGGACTTTAACAAGAAGATCCTCCACACTGCCTGGCATCCTCTGGACAACATCATTGCTGTGGCCACCACCAATAATCTGTACATATTCCAGGACAAGCTGAACTAGCAATTGTTGAAGCACTGAGATCCCAGTTTCTGCTTGAGCCCTACTGCTCTGATGTACAAATATGAACAATAGCTGTCTGTTTTTGGCTAAATCCCTCTTGATGAGCTGCCCTTGGCATATGCCAAGAACTGCTATATCAACAGTGGCATGAACACAGTACACCCAACTAGGCCATCACAAGCCCATTTTCTATTTGTTTTGGAAATATGAACATGTAGGTTTTTTTTTTTTTTTTTTTTTTTTTTTTTTTTTTTATTTCCT
>VOQK01010634.1:26566-42178 GCA_015052645.1 Benitochromis conjunctus | reverse complement strand
GACAAGAAAAGGGGGGGGGGGGGGGGGGGGGGGAAAAAAGGGGGGGGGAGGGGGGGGGGGGGGGGGGGGGGGGGGGGGTGGAGGATTACAGCTTCGTGGATTTTATTGCTCTGATGTTAATACGGGGAAACAGGAATACAAGTAGCGAGATGTCTGATGGCATTTTTTGGCTTACAGATGCTGCATGAAAATGAGTTTGAAACGTCCGCAGCTTCTTATTGATTGCACATATTTGTTTCAGTGATCAAAAATGTGGATGCAGCGTCTTTTACTTTGACTGGAAATAAACCAAATATTAATGTGGAGTCACCTCCTCAGCGGAGTCACAGGATGGAACTATTTATACAAAAAGCCAATGGAAATGCTTACAGACAACAGCAGAACAGAATAGATCTCCACTGTCCAACACAGCACCCTCCTCATACGTCCAAAACAACAAAGGACACATTAAAACAGTTTATATTTGTTGCTTAAAATCTCATGAGAATTAGCCCACACATTGCTGCAGATTCAGTCATGCTTGTTTTCTTTCTTGACTTGTGTGATGTCACTGAGTAGGAGGCTCTAGCTAGGCACAGCCAGGAAAAGAACGTAAACAGAAAGTGGCCACTGAAGCTGTGTGTGTGACACTGGTTGGCAACTTCATTTCACACTTCTGTCTGTAACTACACTGGCAACATGATTTCTCTTTGGATTTTGTCATGTTTACAGTAGTAGAGCAGTAATCTGTAAACAGTTGGCGTAGCGCTCTATTCTCACATTGCTCCGCCTTACAGAAGTGGTAGAAGCTACATGGGTGTCAAAATAAATTCTAACATGTTATTCTTTCTGCTTGGACGTCATAAGAGCTCATAGATGCAGTATTAATTTTGTGACACCCAGTGCAGATAAACCAATAAACTCTAGTGTAAGACATCTATTTTCATTCCTGACCTGCAGCAAGACTATACATTACCTGGGATGGGCCAGAATCAGACTCATATCACGTACTCCGAATGTGTCGTAAAACACATCAGCCATCGCCTTCCTTGCATCTGTTGAAATTTAAAAGCTCAGCCTGGCAGCAGATAGATGTTGTCTGATTCCCTCCATAAAGGGTTTAATCAAGGAGTACCTTCCCGTCCACTACATTTACCCCTTGCTACACTGAATTTATTTTAATTGAGTGGAACATTTTTATATTTTTTTTATGAATTTATGTGTTTTTAGTTACATTTCCACTTTTACTAATTAAAAAACAAATGTATCCTGATAGTTCACTCACTGATTTTTGCTCTGTCACCATCCCAGCTGTCACGCAGGAATCAAAATGGAAAAAAAATGGGAGCTATAAAAACACTGATAAGACAAACAGAGCTGTGTCTTTAAATGAGTGTTGTGGTAAATGTATTGTATTTTCTTTGTATAAGGAAGTAACTGAGTCATTATCTACTAGACAAGGTTTTGTGTAGGGTTTAATTATGCAGAAACAACTGACAAATTGAGAGCTGCTTTCATTAGTGTAATCCAGATTTGATGAAGAGCATTATAAGTGTTGCTATTACTGCAGTAGATGTACAATTAACTTACGCACTTTATCATCTACAAATATATCTGGCTGTGACAGTGACCCAGTTAGTCGCCCAGGCTGCATGTGTGAATCCTTTTTCATCGTCAAAGATTATAAAAGAGCAAACCAGTTCAAGATTTGTATAATTCAAGCCAAAGGAAGTTGGCATTGGGCGAAAGCCTGACTCAAGGACAGAGAGAGTATAAACACCGAAATCAATACCAAATCTTTCCAACGCACAACAGAATTCAGAAAACAATGCATTTTGGAAATGTTTCAGCTGCAGGCCCTCGGCAATGTTTTTTCCAAACACAAAGGCCATGTCCTGATACAAATATTTATGTGACTCACTAGAAAAAAAACAAAAGAATCTAAATGAAATATTTTTTTAAGACCGTTGGCACAAACAGTCCTCGCCAGATAAAGAACTTTGCCTCACGACAGCAACACAAGGTCATCTCAAGTGTAAGTGTTAGTGCTAGTATCGAGAGACATAAAATGAAATCATTTCTATCCGAAGCCAAATGGTTTCGTGTTAGCGGCAGCACCTCTTGTTTTCCGACTTAAACTGAAAGTGAAAAGCACGCTTGCCCTCATTTTACCATCTACCATGAAACTTCACAACAGATGCATCAATTTATAGGATCATTGTCTCTTCACAGCATGTGACCAAACTAATGGCTTGTTGCTTTAAGTGAAATTTGCAGTAGGAGCAAAGTGAGCCGCAGTATCACTTTCCTCAACAGTTAGTATTGACGAAAACAAGGAAGTCTCTGGGTAAAGGCCGGGATCTGCACCGGTCCACAGGCTCATTAAACAGCATCTATCCTGCCCTATTAGCTGTAATGGAAAGGGTCCCTTAAGGTGGCAGTCCTGTTACTTTCTAGTCCCAGAGACAAAAGGCAACTATTTTCACACTTACACACATACTGATCCCTTGAGGGCTCCCTTTCCTGTTTAGCCTGCACAGATGGAGACTATTAGCCACTACCGTTTTTAATGGATTCAGGTTATCAGAAACAGTCACAGAGTGTGACAATGCTCGTGCTTGCTGTTTCCCCAGACAAGCAAACAAAGAAGATGTCTGCGTCTCTGTCACAAGGATTAAAAAAAAAAAAATACCCTGCTGTTTTCAAGACCCTGAGCAGAGAAATCTGCTATTTGTTCCCGGTACAAAACACCCACAATGTGTTTACCTTCAAATAGAAGGCAGCATGGTTTCCAGAGGCAGGCATAGTTTGCAGTTGGTGTTTGTTTTAACAAAGGCTTTCATCGCAAAAGTGCAGAAGCTGACAAGTTTAACCCGTCAAGAGGGAGACAAGAGAGGGCCTCGCGAACAGAAACGCGCTCACAGACAATGCATTCAGCGCTCGTTTAGACACGCGAACAGGTCCTTGGAAAGATGAGCGCTTTATCAGGACCTGTACAGCTTGTTTCTCTCACACACCAAAACAAAAACTATACGCACACAGTACATAGTTCATCACATGCCACCCGTGCACGTTAAACTACCAGTCCATTATAATGTAGGAAGGAAAGTACCATGTGTGTGCAATGTATTACAGAGAGGGAAGGGGACAACATAAATATGAAAACCATTCGAGACCATATGAAAATCATTCATAAAGGTTTTTTCTTAGAAAAGAAAATCATTTGGATTCTTTATATTTTGAGTCTTGCATCACCTGCAGAGGCAGCAGGAGAAAAGTCAGTCAGTGGAAAGTGGTGGTGGGTGTCAAAGAGCAGTCTCCTGCTGTGCTCCCTCGAGCAGGACAGGGTATCAATTTAATGTACTTCGTTTTTTTCATGCTACTCCATTATTGGCAAAAACATGTAAAATGATACTTCAGCAAAACACACACACACACACACACTCACACACAAAGGAGTACAGCTATGACATTTCTTTGATCCAAAGAAATAGCTGGCCGCTCTCCTTAGTAGCCCTGTAAGACTGTTAATGGAGAGAGTGGATTTGGATTTCGGGGAATGTGCCAGTCTGCTGCCAGTGAATGGATGACATTTGGCCTGGTGATGCAGCCTCAGAACCCCTTAGATCAAGCAGTCATCTCCAAAAAAATGAAAATCAGAAATGAAACCAAAGTGTAAGTGAAAAAAATTGCAATTCTACTGGTTGCTTGAAGCTGCCTCCAAAAGTAAGTCAGTCCTTATAGAAATCTGTGTTCGAATGCTCAGTTGTAAGTCAGTAGAAAAGTGTTTTTTTCTTTTAATCCATATGGCTTTTTTTCTACAACTTCATAGCAACTATATATATATTTTTTTAGTCCATACATTTGGGTGCTGTTAAGGCTAAAGTTAGTGTTGTGGGTGATGTTGATGGAAGTATGCAAACATAGAGAGAAGACGGCGAGAGAAAGCGAGAGGGGTGCTGTAGTAGAAAAACACTATTGTACAGGAAATACCTGTAAGGTTTCATGTTGGTGTCATTACCCACGTGACATCTCAGCTTTTTTCTCAGCATGGGCAATCAATGTAGGAACCCTCACGCTGAACATCTTTGGTGAACAATAATTGTTTATTGATGTGTTTGTTTCACATGTGGTGCAGTTTTTCCTACAACTGATTACAGACATGGGAGATAAAAGAGGACATTATATTTGGTTAGATACAAATGATAAATACCGTGTACCCCTTTTGTATAATATCTAGCTTTTTTATTATTATTATTTATATTACTTATATAAATAATATAAAATATATGTTGTGTCACTGCCACAGTCAGAAATTTACCGTATAGATGTTTCCGGCTGAGCCTGAAAAGATGAGCACTGTCACATACTGAGTGAAGAGACTGAACGGGTCATTTGGTAAAGACAGAGGTGTGACTGATGGTCTGTACAGGGCACTGGACCCAGAGATTGGATGAACTGACAACTGACATTTTGTCCTCTTTCATTCACTTCTTTGGATCTATTTCCTCTACATTTTCCCAACACCATCACTGTTGTTTGTTGCTTTAACACTGGAGCATGATCTCATGTTTAGGCTCAAAAATGCATCACAACAAACCTATTCTCTCTTTTATTCTTGTTTCTTTGCCCCAAATTGCACATTTTTATATCTCTGTGTGGATTAATATGTAACACTTTGCCTAAAGTCAATCACTTGACACCCAGAGGGAGCAATGAGAGGAAATTTTTTGAACCAAGGCACCATGGCACATCCTCATCCCTCAGAGAGAAAGTGGGATGAGGATTTTTTATTGAAAATAAGTATAAACTTGTTGAAACTATTGTGATTTTTCTTCAGTCCCCATGCTTTTACTTCACTCCTTACATGCACTTTTTTCGTCTTTAGTACCTTTAAAGGTGCTTTCAGACAGTAAGTGGGTGCCATAGCCCATATCGTTCACAGTGCACACACGACAGCCGTTGGCAGCTGATGTCTGAGGGAATAATGGAGGAACTTTTTTGGCTCTCAGAGACGGAGAAACTTTGGAGGAAAAAAAAAAAAAAATGAAAAGGCAGTGCACACATCTCAGTGATCATTAAGCAGGAGTTTCAAAGTTTGACTCTCAGGCCAATAAACAATATATATTGTTAAGAAACTTTCTTTGGGCGGTGTTTCAGAGGTCATTTGCACAATAAGTGCAGTCTCAATTTCAATACAAGTGACCTCATTCAGCCGGTATGCTATGATTCATTGTCTGGCTCCAGCACCGAGGACACAGAGATACCTTAGACCTTCTGTGTAATGGCTTTGAGATGGAGCCCTTGCATATTCACCATGCTTCTGCTTCTCCATGGACCAAGCAGCACTGTTGCTTGTTTGCATATTCTTAGTTTGACATAAGGATGTTATCCTTGAAATAAAGACACCGCAACTTGCAGTTTTTGTCATAGTGATAATGTATTTAGGTTACAATAAGTGCTATTTTTTTCATTATGTGGTCATGAAATGATCAAAGATGGATGCAGCTGATGGGTTGGAAAAAGTAAGCCAACACAGAAGTGCCTTAAACATACTTTATATCTGAAGGCCACCAGAAGGCAATAACTTTGGTTGAAATAAGAAGTCAATGGGAAAACAGCTTTCTGACTTGATCTCGTGAAACACTTTCATGAGTGCGCAGTTACTCATTTTGGGTCATATTAAATTTTAAAATTGTAATAATTATTAAATAAAATATTATCTGCAGTATACTTATTGGTTAATGATTTATAAATGGCAATTTAATTGACTTCAATTTGATTTTTATAGCACCATATCACAACAACAGTTGTCTCCTATGAGCAAGCTATTTGGTCAAAGTGGGAAGGAAAAACCTTTTAGTAGGAAGAAACCTCTGGCCAAGCCTGGAACAGGGAGGGGCAGCTATCTGCCCCCACCAGTTGGGGGCGAGGGAAGGAAGACAGGACACACTGTGGAAGAGAGCCAGAGATTAATAATGACTAATGCTTAAATGCAGAAAGGTATATAACGCCTAGTGAGTGAAAAAGAAACACTCAATGCATCATGGGAAGCCCCCAGCGGCCTAGCTCTATTGCAGTATAACTGAGGGAGGATTCAGGGTCACCCGATGCAGCCCTGACTATGTGCTTTAGCCAATGAGCAGTGTGATATCAGTTGGGGGGGGGTTTATCTTATCACAATGGTGGCTATGAAAACACTAATTTCAAAGCTTCAGCAAATTTTCAATAGAGTTGAGGTTGACCATACCAGAAGCTCTTAGCCTGCTTTATTTATTCCAAAACCAACTTTGATGCATGTTTGGAACACTTGAAGGTTCTGACTTTGAAGCAGGAGCCTCTTTCTTAGTCAGCACCCTTGGTTGTTGCTGGGTTGTTTCTGAACAAAGTCCTTCTCATCTGAGGGTGACAGTCTGGGTCTTCTTTTGATGTGTACTTAACAATTGATTGATTGTTTGTAATATCCCAATGCTAAATAATATTTAATGTAATGGGCTCTCCTGCATCACATATGCTTTTGTGATTGATGAATGTTTTAACTCCTGTATAAAAATGTAAAAATGTCACGATCAGCTGTGAGTGGTATTATTGCATTTAGAAGCAACAGCAGCTCAGGCAGGAAATGCCAACAGTCTCCTGATTCAGTAACCGCAGAGTTTCAAACCTCCTCCGGCTTTAACATCAGCACAAAAACGGTCTGCCAGGACTTTCATGGCATGAGTTTCAATGGCAGTTCCTGTGTGTGATGTGTACGGGCCCCAGTAAACGTGCCCTTGCCTAACCACTTGGAGAAAAAGTGTCAGAGCCTTGATATGTTGTGTTAAAGAAGCAGTGTGTGCCAAGGCTTATGCAAACAAGAATACAAATACAATCCTTATGTGCTCTTCCTTGATCAAAAACCTTGCATTCCTGTAGTCTCATGACAGCGAATGCCTCTACAGAGCAAAACAATCTCCTTAAACTAATAAGACACGTAAACCTTTGAACTACAAATTGTATTTTTTCTATTACTGTTTGTACTTAAGCTCTTAATTAGTGACCATGAGAGGTAACGATTGGCATTGTTCAAACCTTGCAATGAAGTGAAATCATTACCAAATTTCAAACTTTTTAATAGACAACCATTACCATGAGTAACATGTTTACATTTCCCTATGAAATCAGTGCAGCGTAATGTTAATTGAACATTTAATTCCAGCTCTACAGTTGTAATCAGGGTCTTGTAAAGTGCCACTTTATTGTGAGCTAATTACTGTGTCTTGGGAAATGTAAAAATCTAATTGAATGAGATTAAGAGAAGCAAGGTTCACATATAAAGTTAAATCCAATCTATCCTCGCCACTTGAAACTGATCATCTGAGAGAAACGCTCTTGCTAAGTTGGCACATGCAAACACACATCCTCTGAACCACCCACATATACGCACGCTGCAACTGTATGCAGTTTGTGTGTCTGCACTTCATAATAGTCCATTAGCCTGCACTAAAAACACAAATTAGTTGAGATGAAGAAACAGACCCAATGGGGTTTCGAGCTAATATGAAGCCATAAAACACACAGGCACACACAGTCTCACTGAGCTTGTCAATAAAGAGGTTTAACGGGAATATTACTGTCTTTTCATAGCCATGTTACACATCCAATTTTCTCCAAAAACACTTCTTTTTGTGTTTATACATCAAGATGGGTGCCTTGTAGCGTATTCTATGCATGTGCATTGGTGTGAGCCTGCACATGCACAGGCTGTGTGTGTCTCAGAGTAATGAAGAACGGTGAAAGGAAAAATGCAAAATAGGAGAGGTTGGATTGAAGTGACAAATTCTTTGGCCTGTGAGAGAACAGACAGACAGGAGTTGGAGCGAGGTCACCGAGGTCATTAATTGCTCTTTTTATTTTTTGCTCCTTAGAGTAAAAAGCAGCAATTATGATGTGACTCTTTTTCAAACAAGCATGGAAAGAAAAGTAGAGAGCACAGAAGTGTCATCAGAGTAATTTTGTTTTCAAATTGCAGAGGTCTGTGGGGAAAGCCAAAAAAAAAATAAAAGTAGTTTGCGCAATCCTTGACATTCCCATCAGACCGAGGTTCACAAAAGAGGTGTTGCTCTTTTCTCTGAAGAGACCTTGAGAGACAAATTTCATTTTCTGCGTTTCAGAGTCTCTGCTGGTGTCTTCATGCATATGTTACTCTCAGATAACAGCTGAAATGCCCCCCCCCCAGCTGTAATTGTAGTCTGGTGGCCTGCAGAGAAGACAGAAGTGTCAGCAGGGCATGGCAGCAAATTGCCAGAGTGGCGTTTTCCAGACTTTTTGTGGGTCGGTTTTTGTTTTAGTGTGTGCTTGTGGATACATGTTTGTTTAGTGGATATTTGACATTTAATTGTAAATGTGTTTATTTTGGTGGCAGTGTGGAGTGAACCCTCTTCTTCTGTTTACCTGGGATAGCTGTTTGACGTGTCTAAAGTTTTGTTTTTGTGCAGTGTTGATGATGATGATTACTCATCATCTAAGTAACAGTTCAGTAAATTAATGTTAGTACAGGAAAGATTAAACTACTTGCCAAGTTTAATTTGAAAACAGTAAGAAAATACAGGAAGGACACCCACCAACAACTAATGTGTCTTATTTATAGGTATATTTTTTGAGGCCACCTACAGGGAGGTGGAGGATCATCTGGCTGAGTGGTGTGACACCAACAACCTGCTGCTCAACACCGAGAAGACCAAGGAGCTCATCGTGGACTACAGGGGGAATGCTGACCCACATCCACCCATCTACATTAAAGGGACGGCTGTGGAGCGTGTGAACAGCTTCAAGTTCCTAGGTGTCCAGATCTCCGAGGATCTCACCTGGACGACCAGCTGCTCCAAGCTGGTCAAGGCGGCTCACCAGCACCTCTTCTTTCAGAGGACTCTGAGGAAGAACCACCTGTCCTCAGACATCCTGGCGAACTTCTACTGCTGCTCCATCGAGAGCATCCTGACCAACTGTATAACAGTCTGGTATGGGAGCTGCTCCACCTCGGACCAGAAGGCATTGCAGAGGGTCGTGGAAACCACCCAGCGCATCGCTGGAGCACCACTTCCTGCCATACAAGACATCTACAGGAAGTGATGTCTGAAAAGGGTTGGGAAAATTATCAAAGACCCCAGACACCCAGCACATGGACTCTTCACCCTCCGGCCCTCTGGGAGGCGCTACAGGAGCCTCCGGACTAAGACCACCAGGTACCGGAACAGCTTCTTCCCTTCAGCTGTCAGACTCCTGAACTCTGTCTCCTGACATCTCACCCACATTAAACTCATGGACTGAACATATACACAATCACCATAACTGAACACACACACAATGGACAAAACAAAAAATGGCCAACTGTACCCTCATACATACAATAATAACATTGAACCATTGAACTTACCACTGGCACTTTATATAACTACTGTATAATTTATCCATCTCACTGATCTCAACCGCACTGCTGTAAATGCTGTATAGACATTCATACTGTACAAAATATATACTAAAGCATAAAGGAAAACTCGTGGAACGGTAAAACATTTTTTGGAGATAATTTATCAGCATTTCAGGGGCTGGACCACACCATGAAAGACCCTCGTTCTGGCTGCACATCTATAAATGTCTTCCTGCTGAACATGCCAGATTGTTTTCGTCTCTGTGCCTCATCTTCCATCCCCATTTCTTAGTTCTCACCTCCTATTGGTAATACCAGAGGGATCTGCCTGGCCCAGGAGTCATCACTGATTCTCACAGTGCCCTATTAACACAGTCAGCAGGCAGAGAGCAACAAGACTTTTTGCATAACTACCTGTATCTAGAAGTCTGCAATTTTGGCTTTTTTATGCTCATAGCTGCCTCTTAATACAGGTATGTTTTTCTATTTGCTAACCCTTGTGTGCTTCTATACCAACACACCAAATATCATATCATATCATTTAGTGTGTTGGTATGGTCTGGTTTTTACCCCTTTTTTCCTTTTTGGAAACAACACTGATCAAATAAGACTTAAACTGTGGGCTGTAAAAACACACTTGGAGGAGAGGCTGGGGGAAATTGCAATAAGAGACACTTCTCTGTGGGTTCATCACTGCAAGGATGCCCAGTAAATGCAGCCATTAAAATCTTGTGTATAGATCTTCACACTGCTCTAAATTCTCAGTCTCCAATGCTACTTTTGCACTGAGCTGATGTTACCTTGTCAGCTGATTTTATGCTGCATTATAGTCTTTGATAGTTGGGAATATACAGTTATGAAAAACAAAGTGCATTCCATCATAAACTTGTAGAAACAATTGTGTGTGTGACTAACAGTCTCTCACATTTTTGTGGGGGATTTTTGACCCACTCTTCTTTACAGTATTGCTGTAGTTCATTGAGATTTGTGGCCATTTGTTTATGCACAGCACTCTTAAGGTCACCAGAGAATATCAATCAGCTTCAATCAGGCTCTTGATTCTTTAAAAAAAAAAAATCTGTTATAGATTTTCTGACCTACCTGTCACGTTTGCTGTGTGGCAGGCAGGAGATTGGACCCAAATGCTGGACTCGCAGGACACAGAGGGATGGACTAAAGCAGGCAACTTTTATTGTGCTGTGAAAACCTTGAATTACAGGAAACAAGGAACGAAGCATAATAACTAGAAGCTAGCAAAACTAAGGACTCAGTAAACTGCAAAACAAAAACTAGGACCACAGAGGAACCACACAGCACTGAGGCAGTACACTACAACAACAGACAAAGGAAATAACAGGGCTTAAATACAGCAGGGAGTGACGAGGGAATGGAAAACAGGAGGGAAGCACAGCTGGGGCTAATCTGACATAACGAGACACAGGAAGCAAAGCAGGATACACTGACATAAGACACGGACTATCAAAGTAAAACAGGAAACAAGAGACATTCACAAGGACGCGGACTTGACACTGAGGCACAGAGACACGACTGACAGGGGAGACAAAGGGAACGTGGAGACGAGTGACTAGACGTGGAACACGGGGAAGACAAAGTAACAGAAACCTAAACTGTAGGAACTAAGAATATAACATAAGCAGAAAACAATAATGAGAATCAAAACCATGAATAACAATAATCAGGGAATATAAATGAATCCACAACCACAAAATACTGGGTCGCAGACCCAGTGCTGTGACAGTACCTGGGATCATTGTGCTATTACATGATCCAGTTTTGGCTAAGCTTTAGCTTTCACACTAATGTCCTTACATTAGACTCTAATTAGTTTGGCATACAGACTTTATCATAAACTCAATAACTATAAGGTACCCAGATCCCGTGGCTGCAAAACAAGCTCAAAACATCACCGCTCCACCTCTGCGCTTGGCAGCTGGTGTGAGGTCTTTGTGCCATAAATATGATATGCATTATGAGGAACATCTCCACTTTGCTTTTGCTTTTCCAACGTGCTGTGTTCCAGAAGTCTTGAAGTTATATTCAGATGCAAATTTGCAAACCGAAGTCATGCCATGGTCTTCTTAGAAAGAAGAATCTTTCTCCTGGAAAGCCTTTCACACAAGCCAGACTTGTTCAGTCTTTTTCCATTTGTGCTGTCATGAGCATAAATGTTTAACATGATAACTGACGCCTGAGAGTGTGAGGTGCAGCTCTTGGGTATTTTGCAATTTCTCTGAGCATTGCATGGTCTGACCTTGGGGTGAAATTGCTGGGACAGCCACAACTGGGAAGATTGTGACATTCTTTTAACACACAGCTGAATGTTTTAGACCAGTAAACTCATAAAACGTCTGCATTTATTGATATGGTCGCATCTGCTGATGATCAATTAACCAAGTGCATATGATTAGCAGCACTTGGCTACTTCTTACCAATTTTATTCCAATGGCAGCAGTAAGGGTGTGCTTAGGTTTTCACTGGACTGCATAGAGTCCTGTGAAAACTTTCTTTCTTTTCCACATGACTGTAATGCTTTCTCACTATTTATGTGACAAATAAAAATGTTAAAGATTGGCTACCAAAAGGTTACCATGACATAAAAAAAAGTGTTGAATTTAAGTGTACCAATCACTTCAATGGCCACAGGTTTCTAAAGTGAAGACCATAGACATGTGAAAGAATGGGTCACTTTCAGGAGTTCATTGAATTCCAGCATGGCACCATGATAGGATCCCACTGTGCAACAAGTCCAGTTGTGTAATTTCCTCGCTACTAAATATTCCACAGCCAACTGTTAGCGGTATTATAGCAAAGTGAAATCAAAAAGCAGGGACCTCCAAACTTTATGTGGCCTTCAGATTAGCTCAAGATCTGAGCTTCATGTAATGGGTTTTCACGGCAGAGCAACCGCATCCAACCTTACATCACCAAGCTCAATGGATGCAGTGGTGTAATGCATGCTGCCCCTGAACTCAAGAGCTGTGGATTCATGTTCTCTGGAGTGATGAATTACACTTTTCTGTCCGGTGAGTTGGTTTGGAGGTTGCCAGGAGAACAGTACTTATCTGACGGCTTTGTGCCAAATGTAAAGTTCGGTGGAGGTCTGGGGTTCATATTCAGGAGTTGGGTTCGGCTCCTTAGTTCCAGTGAAAGAAACTCTTAATGCTTCAGCATATAAAGACATTTTGGAAAATGTCATACTCCCAAAATTGTGTGAACAGTTTGGGGATGCCCTGTTCCTACACACCAGTGCACACACTCAAACTGATAGAAGACTTTAGGCTTTCACTATTTTAACAATACTACCGTTGTTTCACTAAAACTTTTTTATAAGTGTTAAACTATGTGCAACTGTGTTTTCTGTGAAACCTTCAACGATTTCTCCCAGTGAGCTTCCACACCCAGTACTTTTGGTTTGACAGCCCAATTTTTCTTTGCAGTAAAAAGGTGATGGCCACCTGCCTGTACTCATTGAGTCATGCTGGTGTCCTGGAGTCACGAGTGATCAGTGTGTAATACAGTCACCGAGGAGAGCCGTATTGCACCCACTGAAGCCGGGATATTGTACTTAGGAGATTTTTCTCACCATAAAGTATGACTTATCACCAAACATCAAAACGAGTCTTTATACTGTGAATGAAAAGCAACAAAAACTGAAATGGTATCATCTAAATGTTTATAAGCAGCTGATATCAAGTGTCTTGTAAAGAAGACAAAGGAAAATGCATGTGTGATCAAAAAGGACAAAGAATCTCATGTTACCAAAGCATACATTTAACGTGCATTTCGATCTTTGCACCTTTTTATTTGTTTTTCTCCGCTAGCTTGTGACCACCAGAGATTATGGTGCTTGTAAACCTGAGCACTTTGGTGCTGATCTAGTGCTGATCTGATGGCTGCAGACGCAGCGAACAAGACCTTTGGAACATAACAAAATTGTATATCTGATATAAATCATTGCCCTATATGTCAGTGGGGACACTGTATTGGGGGGAAAAATAAATTATGGTTACTCTATGGGTTAACACTGTGGCAAACTCAAACTCCAGGTGAGAAACTGATTGAATCACCGAGAGGAAAAGTCTGCAAATGGCTGAACATAGAAGCAGAGCATCCAAATAGGGGAATGCTGCTGTGAAAATTCGACTTTATGCCGTCTTGTCCCGTCCCTAACACATCCATAAGTAATGAAATCTTTCTCTCCTGACACCCAGACTCATTTTAAACAAAGGCTGTAGATATTGTTGTCATGTCACAGCAGCAGTGACTCATCACCTACTTAACTCTAGACTCCTGCTGAAAAACAAACTTTACTGAAAAATGATTTTGCGTTGTTTGTCAAATAGCCGTGAATTCGCATTGATTTGCTGTTGATTGATCAAGTAGAGATTAAATACCTTGCAGAGAGGCGCAGTCTGCACATTCATCTCTCTGCAGCGACTGCTGGTGCTTCAGCTCTCTCCCGGCACTTTGGTTTCTACATCTCTCTCCACAAAAGCCCCGTTATCATCACAAAGGCACACACACAGAGGAAAAAGCCTTATTTCATTTATCAGTGCCATGAGGATAATGATAGGAGAGAATTAGAGGACATATCTCCCCCTCTGTCTTTATTTCTTTGTCTGCTTCCCTGACAAGAGTTGTTTCTGACCTTAGCAACAACCTGCAGCAACCTGTTTCACAATCTATCTCCCTTTACTGTGTGTGTGTGTGTGTGTGTGTGTGTGTGTGTGTGTGTGTGTGTGTGTGTGTGTGTGTGTGTGTGTGTGTGTGTGTGTGTGTCTCTTTTAAAGAAATATATCGATATATGGGGAGGCTAATTCCACTAAAAAACCTTTGTGAAGGACTGTAGGTTGAAAATTATGAAAATTATTTTTGGACTCTAGCGACTGCCAAGAAATAAAGCTGATCTGTTGCAAATACATGAGTTTTTTCCCAAACTGAGACAGTTTAAATAAAGTAACATCACATAACATCCACACCTTGTCTGCATGTTCACAGTAAAAGCAGCACGTCAGCGGCACAATGTCAAATGCTCCAAGTTCTTTTCAGTGTCTGAACTTTTTTTTTTATGATTTTACTGTGCTCACTGTGCAATAAATAATCATGTCCTTTGGTATAGCAGAAATAACTGAATAACATTAAGACATTTTGTGCTGCACTTGTAAAATCCAAAAAGTACTCGAGTTTACAAACCAGCATTGATTATAATAATGAACTGTATAAAATAGATGGAGATAACTACTATGTTGTTACCGAGAATCGAACCGGTGTCGAACCTTTTACTGAAGTACAGTTAAGTGGGATAATTCAATTCAATTTTATTTATATAGCGCAAAATCACAACAACAGTCGCCTCAAGACGCTTTACATTGTAAGGTAGACCCTACAATAATACATACAGAGAAAAACCCAACAATCATATGACCCCCTATGAGCAAGCACTTTGGTGACAGTGGGAAGGAAAAACTCCCTTTTAACAGTGTTATGTCCCTGGGTGGGATAGGGAATAACGGGACCCAACATAAAATAGAAACAGTGAAGGAGGAGTCAGGATGGCAAGTTAAAAAGATTTATTTACTAGTAACCAAGTTTTAGGGGTCAGAGTGACGATTGGCTTCAGGGAGAGCCAAGGCCAACATAACAAACAAAACGTCCCTAAAAGGAACTTACCTAAATCTGAAGATAACAAAAATATACAACCTACAACAATAACCTACCTAACTGCACATAAACAGGAGAAAACGAGGGGTGAAAACAAAAGGCAGCTCTCCCCTGCAGGCAGTCTGAACACAAAACCACAAGATACAAGCGCAGCTGATTGACGATTAGGGAGGTCCCTGGAGCAGCACCCAATCAGGATAGAGGAGGTGGAGCCTAGAAAAAACATTAATCGACATAGGAAAACCCAACATCCTGAGGGATGTAACAACAGGAAGAAACCTCCGGCAGAACCAGGCTCAGGGAGGGGCGGCCATCTGCTGCGACCGGTTGGGGTGAGAGAAGGCATAATTACACACAACAGTCTTGATTGACAGATCTGAGTTAGTTAAGGTGTCGCTGAGCAGCCAGCTCTTTACATCTACAAGATCGCAAAAAGACAAGAGTCAGTCTGTGGGGTCAAATTGCCAATTACATGCAATCTGTTTGTGGTAAACTGTGATAAGTCAGTGAAAACTGAAAATCTGTGACTTTATTTTTAATTC
>VOQK01010634.1:4474-15766 GCA_015052645.1 Benitochromis conjunctus | reverse complement strand
TACACTTCTACACGCAGAGCTCAAGCTTATTTATGCACTTGCTCAGTGAACCGTGAAGTCCCTGTTGGTCGTCAGATGCGTGTGTGTGCGTTTGTGTGGGGCTAAAGCTTGCTAGAATGTCAGAAAGCCACACATGTGGAGCTCTGGACTGTTAAAACTGATAAAACAAAAACAAAGGAGAAGAAGAAGTAACACTGACTGTGACTGTACATAAAAGCAACACATTTTCCTGTTTTATTTTCTTTCTTTTTATCAAGCTCGCAAAAATTCCAGAGAGACGTTCACAAATAATTCCTGGGATGAGTGTGGTGTCGGCCAATTAGCGTGTTCCCTCTCATCTGATCTGACAGCTCGCGATCCTCGCGATGAGACTTGTTAGCCTCCCTCCTTCTGGTTAGTCAATCGCACGGTGGCGGACGTTCCTCCACTCGGCTGCTCGTTTGCTGTTTGTCGGTGGAAATGACGCGCTTGAGCAATGAAGGGAACACTGAAGGTGATGGTTCAAAATTGTCACAGTGGCCACCGTACCATCTGTACGTTGTGTTGTTCGTTGTGCAAAGGAATGCGCATGAAGAAATGTTGAAGGTACGAGGCAGGTTTAAATGGTTTAGGAGATTAAAGGGAAGTTATGAGGAGGAAGGAAGTTCTAACCACGTTTTATTATAGGATATTGCTTTAATATACAGTACAAGTACCACAGAAACCCACAGAGCCGAAAGTCATTTTTCAAATAAAGGCAGCCCATTATAAATGGAACATATCCATCATTTTCACAGGGGTAATTGTGCCACTGTACAGTGAGGCAGGTTGAGTTGACTCAGTTTTTAGTGTTTCTAAGTTACCTTCAGTGAAATCATAATGAGTTGGTTTAAATCATCCCCTCTTCTTTATCACCAGCTTGATGTAATTATCACAGTTTGTTTATTTTAAGTGAAATGAACTTCAACAGAGTTTTTAAAGGAGAAGTGTATTTTGCCTCTATGCAAAAAAGAATTGCAGTAACTGATTAAGAGTTACAGACATTTTTATACACAGTAAGCCATTTCTCTTTGTATTTGATGAAAAATGAACTGTGGATGCAAGTGAGGGAGGCCATCATTGAGCTGAAAATCAAAATAAGCTTATCAGGGAGACAACAAAAAGTGTAGCAGAGGCCAAATGAGCAATCTGGTACTTAAAATGAATGAATGTAATGACCAGCTCAGCAACACCAAAGGTCCTGAAAGACAACAACTAAAGTGGAAGATGACAGAATTAATTCCATGTTAGAAAAAAGGCATATGATATGCCACGGTCTGGATGTTATGTTTTTAGTGGGAGAGACGTTTCTGTCATTATATAAGTTCTTGTTGATATTATTAGTTAGCTTTTATTTTAGGTTAGGTTTCCATTTATGCCCCCTTGTTGGGAGTCTGTTCTTGTCTTCTGTGTTTATACGTCATATATTTCTTGTCTGTGTGTTTCATGTTGTCTAGCTGGTGTTATGTTTACGTCTTTCAATGTTTCCTGTTTTATTTTGAAGAGTCAGGTGTCTCCATGTGTTTTACATCCCCTGTGGTGTCATTATGTTCATTTCAGTCAGCTGCTTCCCCATATGTTTCCACTTCCCCTGATCACCTCCTGTGTGTATTTAGTCTGTGTTTTTATTCAGTCTTTGTCAGGTCATCTGTGTTCCTTCCACCATGTAATGTCAAACTCGGGTGTTTCATGAGTCAGCTCAGGTCTTGCTCATGTTTCATGTGACATGTTTTTCTTTCATACTTTCTTGCATGTTCCTGCCCTGAATCATGTTCATGTCTTTGTCCCTGTATCATAGTTTAGTTTTTCCCAGTTTAGGTTTTAGTTTAGTGTTCGCTCCTGCTTGCTTTGCCTCGTTTTTGTACTTCTGTTATCAGCCATAATAAACGGCTCGTTTTTTGTTTATTCAAGTTACGTTTCACCTTCTATTTTTGGTCTGCATTTGGGTCCTCTGTTCACAGAGTCAGCGGGACAGTTTCATCACTGAATCGAGTCCTTACCTGGATGATTGAGCAAGAATCAAGACAAAGACCAGATTTAGGCGCTTCCAGGAAACTTTTAGAAGCGACTGCACAGCTCTGAAATGAAAATGAACTTCTTCCACAATAATGGGAAAAGAAAAATTATGACGAAGTGCAGGAACAGCTCATGATGTGAAGCATACCACATCATGTGTCAAACAGGGTGGAGGAAATGTTGTGGCCCCGTGAGTGCACAGAGCTATACTCTCTGCTCGGGTTCAAACATGTGCTGCAAAATTGATCAAACATTGCTTCACAGCAAATGGACCAACGACCCAAATCGAACTTCAAAAGCAACCCAAGGCAAAGAAATGGGATATTCTTCAATGGCCAAGTCAGTCACCTGATCTCAGCCCTACAGAGCATGCTTTTCAGCATCAAGCCGCAACCTAAGGACAGCATTTGGTGGGTTCTAGACTTGAGGCAGTCGTTGACTTCAAAGGATTTTCACCCAAGTGTTAAAAACAACCCTTATATTTAATATTAATGTTATGTTTCTGATCCTGTGAAAATTGAGGATTATGCATAAAATGACTGTAATTCCTAAACAGTTAATCCTATACATTTCGTTAAAGCCCCTTGAGTTAAAGCTGAAAGTCTGCACTTCAATCACATTGTGATTGTTTGATTTACAATCATATGTGGTGCTGTACAGAGGCAAAGATACAAAAACTGTGTTGGTGACTGCATATTTCTCTGCCTTTTTTCACTAATATCTTCCACTGTAGGAGAACGGTTGAAATAGGGACTCTTATCTACACCAGTACATTAGATTGGGGGATGACCAATAAGCCCCTGCTTGCCCTATTTCCAGTGCCCTCGATAGATCGATTGGATGTGTATGAACCTCGCCTGGTTAGAAATTATCAATATGGAAATTCAAAGTTAGAAATAACACAGTCTGAAAAATACCATGTTTTGTTTTATTAACTCTAACACCTATTAAATATAAAACAGGAAAAACAACAATAAAAGTCTCCGCAGTTAGGTATATGAAAGCTCAGCCACTTGGTGGGAACATGCATTAGTAAGATTATTGGAGAATAGCCAACCAGCTGTCAAGACTTAATTATTCTCAGTAAATGCCTCATATGTGCGTAGATTTGTGCACCTTGCTGTAATTATGAAGACGCACACTTGGAAGCAAAATACTCCTGGGTTACTATTATTCTTCGATCTCTTTATCATAAACACACAGGGTGAAAAAGTTGAATGGATCCCTTGTAAAGTCAGTTTTATCCAAAGGGTGTGTTTCCCCATGAGGGCGAAAGGGGTTATGTATCCTGCCCTCCCTCTGGGACCATACGGGACGCTCATCTGTGGCCTCTCTCCCCACCGCTCCAATTAAGACAGTCATTCGAGAGTGTTCGAGTCAGCCGCCACACTGTCGCTTACTGCTGCCCCAAACCGTGGTCACGCAGGTTAAACCATTCACACACGCACGCTGTGAGAAACTCACGCAATCACTTCCAAGACAGCCTCACACACAGCCTCTCTGACCCGCTGGTGATTATGTAGATTATGTGTAAATGTGTATGTGCGCATTTGTGTGTTTGGGTGCGCGCGGGCACGGGTTCCCCTCCATTTCACTAATTGCTCAGAAAAGTAGATAAGACTGTAATTACAGCTCTTCTCGAAGAAAGAGCTGGTGGCGTCAGTCTTCTTCACCGCAGCTATAAATTGCCGCTCTTGGCCTTTTTTTTAAAAATTTATTTATTTTTTTAATCCGACGCCATCGTGGAGAAAACAAAAACGTATAGACCGTTTAAGGTAATGAGGTTTTGTGTCTTCCTCCGCCTCCATCCATTCAGCTGATTGAAGCGAGTGTCGCATTGCAAATAAGCGAGACAATAAGCGCTTACTGTTCTGAAACTTTCAATCACACGTCACGTGATCTTGGATAGCAGATGGACGAACGCTCGTCAGCAGCCTAATCGTGATTAGTTTCAGCCTTTCTGTCTGTTTTAGCTTAAATGTTTTCTTTTAAGCTCAAATCCCCAAATTATATATTTATACTTCTTGATTTTCTGTCCGGGCTCTTTTCTGTGAAGTAACACTACAAAACGTATGTTAGGAAGTTAATGAGCTATATAAAGAAGTCTTTCTGTTTTCCTGTTGAGGTATCTTATTAGAGTTAATTATATATAAAGTAGAATTTTGTGGCCGGTATCTACATGACCCGCTCCTTGCTTTTTTCGTAGCTTGTTTTAGTCATTTGTTCTGGTGAGTGAGCAAATTCATTCTGTCTGAATAAATGAGTTCTCACTGAGCTCAAACTGAAGATATGACATTAACAGGGTTATTCTTTTTTATGATCATCTGCCCAAGTCTGTGTCTTGATTGCTCAAAATCTCAACCACTCGTCCCTGAGTTACCTCAACAGCTGATGGAGAGCACAGTCTGCCTTTGAGTGTCTGATTTTTGTGCAGTCAACACACCAGTGGACCCCCCCCCCCCCAAACAAAACCGCTGGATGAAAGTCACACTTTTGGGTTTTCTTCAGTGTGTTGATACCAGTTGTTTTTTTTTTGTTTGTTTTTTTTTAAGCGTAGGATGCTCCTAGATGCCTGGCTATCTTTTAATGCTACTGTCATACTAGGAAGCGTTGGCTGGAGACTGTGGCACGACCAAAAATGATTGTGATTTTGTGCAATGAACTTGCGATCTCTTTGCCTTTTGAAACGTTTGCTTTAAAGATGGGGAGCAGGTGAGCGATCATTTGCAGTCAGCTGCTGTCTTTAAGGCGATTTTGGTGCTTCAAACTGCGATAAAATGGCATGAAGACAGTGTTGGACTGTGTTAATACTGTATTAAACGTTAACGTGTTAATACAGTATTAACGCCACTCTACCCGTCTGGAGCGCAGAATGGACAAACTTTGGACAAACTGCCCGAAATGTGCTGACAGAGACATTTTCAGTCAGTGTGCGCTCCAGATGGTTTAATTGTTAATCACGTTAGTCGTGATGACGGCGTTAAGGCGTTCAAACTGCATTAACGCAGAGTAATACTTCACATGGATTAATCTGCGTTAACTCGTTAACGGGGATTTGCCAATTTTGACGCATTACATGGATCAGCTTGCGTTACTGCGTTAACGCTGACAGCACTTAAGCTCGGAATGAAAAAACTCCAAAAGTCCGGTCTTAGCAAGAAAACTAGTCTGCATTTAAACAACAAGACAACGAAAACATTAGATTGAAATAAACGTGTATTTCAAGTCAACCAGTGGCAGTGCAGATTATGGATTATGACTGCATTTTTTATAGTAATAATTTTACCAGCTGACAAGCTAACATCTCGAAATCTTTATAACTCTCTTCTCATAAATGCCTCCTAAATACAAGTTAGCCACTGTAAGATGGCAGCAACAGATCCCGTGGGTCCTGATAGATAGACAACCTCATTGTGGTGTGATGGGAGCGTGCACCAGTATATAATTGTGCGGTATGTGTCAGATAAACATTCGTGTGAATGCCTTGTAAGGAGATGGTCAGTGCTATTCACAGCTCTATATAGTGGTGCTCTAAAGGACTGCAGGAGCTGTCCATGGTGCTGAAGTCACTACTCTTAACAGAGCTTGCCTTAAAAACACACACACACACACACACACATGCTGTGCTCTGTCGTCCCTTTATCATAAAAGCTCATAGATACACACACAGACATATTTTATATAACCCCAATTTCTGCCACTCCTGACTTACCTCACAGTATTACTCAATCCATTATACACTCGGTACACACTGGGACACTTGACAAGATGCCAAATCCCAGAACAGGCAGTCTTTCTAGAGAGAGCAATTTCAGGCCGCTGTGGGAGTAGATTTCAGCTGAGTGTAATCCATGTTTTGGTCTGGCTTGTGGATGTTTCACAGGGGAGAAAAGATACCCGCTTTTGTTCCAAACCTGGCAAACAGTCAAGCCTGATTGTTTTCCTTTCCCACCACTGTCACATCTTATCTGGTCCACCGCTGTATCCCATAAAGGTGTAAAGGTGTAAATTCCAATGCACAATAATGCACGCGCACACAAGAGAAAAAGTCTTCTGGATTTCGAAACCAATAAAGTGAAGAGCAAGCTGATGCCTTTTAATTTCCATTTCACAGTGGCCTTTGTCTTTCAACAGAACAAGATTAAAACAAAGTGAAACTCAGTGTGAAGGAAGCTTTATGCGCGCGTGTGAGTGTCTGCTTAAATGATGGCGACAGATAAAAAAGAGCTTAAGAGGCAGTTTGTGGGAGAAAGCAGCAGGTGACAGGGGCTAGAAGGTACCCGCCTGCCGAGAGGAAGCATTTGTAGTGGGCAAGAGCAGCATGAGACCATATTTCTGCACTTGTTTTCATGCACTTGTTTTTGAAAAACACCACTTGTCTCAATGAAGAACACAATTGTAGAAGAGAACCGGATGTCCACTCGTGTTGACAAATGCACATTTATGCGCCGCGCGGGCTCGCGCGCACCCACGCACCCAGCGGGAGGAGCGATTTCAGTGATGACCGCGCGGCACACACGTATTCAAAGGCGAGGGGGGGCTCCGAATGATCCATCAGTGGGAGTGGTCGGGGTGCGCGTCAGACAAGCGAAATGACAAAGGCATCTCAGACAGATGAATCAGCCCAGCCGCTGTGAAAGGAGCGTGAAAGAGATGTTCACATTCATCCATCCATCCTCGTCAGCCAGCCACCCCGGCTGTCCCCCGCCTCCAACCTGGTGCCTGACACGTTCACCCGCACACACACACACACACACACACACACACACACAATCATATTTTTATGTCACACGTTCATGCATTTTGCATGGCTGCTGCACCCACACAGAGCCACACACAAACATTTTGTCTATAGACACCATCAGGGGAGTAGAGGAGTTAGCCACATCTTGTTGACATTTTCATAGGCACTAGGAGTAATTTATGTAAGGTTAGCTTGCTCCCAGTGCACTGGGCCAGAACACAGTAAAAGCAAACAGAGGGAGAAAGAGAACAAATTGCTTTTTTAAATTGCTCAGACAAGGGGTGCTCTTTTTGCTCTATTAGGACAAAGTGCAAACACCGCTACAAAGCAGGAGGGGCAGACTACAGGACTGTGACTAAATCTAATAGAAATACCACTTGCTAATGCTGATACCAGTGGGCATCTGCATGCGATCACGCTCATCTTGATGGAGAGAGCTAACCACAGCTAGAATCAGTCTATTTTCAGACCGCACAGTGAGGCTCGACTTGGATTCCTGAGGGATGAAACTGGGAGTAATCTAAAAATATCCCAAGCAGCGTACGATCCACATGCTTTTTTTTGTTTTAACATTTTAACTTAATGAATAGGAATCAGAGGCTTTTTCTGTGGCTTTACATCATCTGAAAAGAGACATTTGCAAAATCTCTGATGTTTCAGTGAAGCTCAGCTTAAGTCCTCCAAACAACCAAGTGCATCTTAATTGGATGTAAATTTGATTATTTCGTAGCTTAATGTATTCTGAGCACACCCACCTGAATATGTGCTACATATTCTCTTGACCCCTATGCTGTAAACATGTTGCGTTTCACTTCTAATTGAGTTACTAAAATATTCGATTCCCTCATTAGGGGAAGGAGTAGTTGTAAATAATCACAGACTGGTGTGATGCATAAATAGGACACACCGTAGCTTCACAGCAAGAAGGTCCTGGGTTCAAACCACTGGCTGGTTGCTGCCTTTGTGAAGTTTTCATTTTTTCCCTCAGAATCCAAAGACATGCATGTTTTGTTAAAAGGTGATTATAAAATAGTTTATAGGTGTGAATGGCTTGTTTGTCTCTATGTGTCATTGTTGTGATACTATCGAGGATATAACCCGCCTCACCTGGGCTCCAGCCAACCAGAATCCAGAATCAGATAAACAAACAAGAAGGAATTGATGGATGTTACTTACCATGTTGTTGGGACAGTTATGCGCCCTTTGTGTGTCTCATTTCAGTCTTATCTCAGAGGTTACAATTAGTCTGCTAGGACATTGATGATACAGCAGTGGAACACACGGAAGCACATGGAAGGAATATTTTGCCTTATATATTAAACAGAGTCATATCGAGGTAGGATTTTTAAGAACTATAGTGGTGCTGATTTAAAAATGCAGTATATGTATAGTTTTTAATGAGTCCTTACTAAGATCATATGACTGCTGTTAAAATGATCTGGTTTATTATCAGAATAATTTGTGGATTTCTTGATCTCTGGCTTTCAAAACTCATGTTGCCAACAGGGAAGTTGCAAAGTGCCCTCTGGTGGACAATCTATGCAATATCAACACTCATATCATGCTAAATGATTAATGGGCTGGTGCTTATTTAGCGCTTGTCTACTCTACTTGAGCAAAACGCTATAAACAACATGTCCAATCACCCATTCATAAAAAAAACTTTTTCTATGTCTAAGTGTTTTCTATCTAAGATTCACACACATTCATGCTCTGATCAGCCGTTGCTGATACAAACATATCGGTAAATAGCTAATATTAGCCAATCTATTGGCCCCACCATTGTATTCGCTCTCATCTTATGTACAGTGAAATGTTCTTTTTGGTAAGCCAAGCAGTCGAGTTTATCCAGCAGTCCTGGCAGATGAGCTGATTTTCAGTGCAAGCCCACATCACATGTCCTTTCTGCATATAGTTATTAAGTTTCTTTAGCCTCCATACACATGGTGCTGCTTCCGCAAGCCACTTTGCAACCCACCTCCACCACAATGTCTTCATGTTCTTCAAGTCATGTTGGCATTAAAGCCTCCTCTGTTCTGTGATATGGCTGCTGCTTTCCCCTCCTTTAGGCTTTCTCCACTTCTATTTAACTCAAGTTGTCATGGCACAAATTAGGCTTAATGTATAAGTGCAACAAAATATCACGCAAACTTTAAATGGGATCTTTTTCTTGGTAGCATGATGAAGCTCAGCCAATGCATGGACATACACAATTTCTTGTGGATTTCGAGGATATGTGATAAGAAGTCACGGGGGTTTATTGTATGAGGACGTTGAATAACATAGATTTTCACAACCTTCTTAGCCTCTCGTGCTGCAAAGATATTTCAGGCTGAAACTGGAGCTGGAGGAAGGGTCATAATGACCAAAATAGAAGGAGATTCTCTTGAGAGAGAGAGAGAGAGAGGGACTGAGAGCAGAAATGACACCAGAACTGAAATATTCATGGGGACGCTTCTCATGTTCATTCATGTTTTGCTTGCTCTGCTGGATTCCTGTTGTTCTTATTTCATCCGATAAGTGACACTGTAAAGGAGAGAGCGCGGGATTAATCACATTTTACTTTTATGTTTGCAGAACTGGTGCAGCCAAATAATGAATCCTTCCAAATTTGCGCACACCTCGACACTGAGATTATTAAAGTTGCCGTAATGGTAATCGCTACCCGCCTGATTGGCCTCTGCTGATGTCTCGAAAGCATCAGTTAGGTTTTTTTTTTTTTTGTGGTCTGACTGTACTACCAGCTGTGTGGCAATTTAAGATGTTTTAGGAAGGAAGTCAGCCTCAGTGTCCTCACTATAATAAGATACTGAATAAACCAGTATTGATCAATTCAGGGGAATCCATCAATAAAAAGGCCTGGGTCACATCATATGTATTGAGTGGCACATGGTTAGTACAGTAATTGCAACTGATGACAAGGAAAAACAACACGACAAAGCCTAAATGGGATATGAGACAACAGTTAGTTGTTGAAAAGTGCAGTTTACAGTTTATAGTGGACAAGAGGTTGGAGTCACAGACTTTAAAAGGTCTCCAGGCACTTCTATTACTTCTTTGTCTCATGCTACACTTTTAATTAACTTTTGAATTAAATGTGGAAAACACATGAGTCCATGAGGAAACTTGAATGTAGTTTTTGTGAGAGCCGTTAATAGCCATGCCAGTTTTATTTCAAACAGTCCTCACTTCCTGCGGTTCCTGGCTGGTTTATAACCTTCAAAGTGGCCTGTTTCCCCTCTTTGGGTATTGTAGCGCCTGGTACCCCATGGAGAGGGAGCGATACTGGCTATCAACAGGAGGCACCCCCCGGAGCGGCCATGTCCTGCCATTGCCCCTATTTGGGCTAAACCTCAAAGAATGCATGTAATCCTGTGCTGTTTATGTGGTTATTTGGCCTCATCAAGCCCCCTCCAACCCTTAGAGGGACATTGATGTTCTGGGGTGGCAACAAGGACATCTGGCTGTCCCTACGTTGGACCAAGCTGAGAAATAGAGGTCAGCACACTCACTGAGCGCACAATGGTGAGAATCTGGTTCATGAAGTGAGGAAAAATGAGGAAAAACTCAAACCTGGGCTTAAACCAGGCTAAAAGTTTATATACTTGACCTTTTATAGTTTTCTGGGAGCCTGTGAATTTTAATACAGGAAGAATATTTTTTAAAAGTCTTCATGACGCTCTCCCTGCAGTTTAATAGGCACCTTTATTTGCACACGCTTGAGTTCCCTAGCGCTCACAGTGCAAACATGCATACATGCATCCTGGCACATTTGACTCCCCGGTGCTGATGAGCTGTTTGTAAAGCTTTGCCATGCGCGGACAAGCAGAAGATTAGCAGTGACAGATCCACCTCGCGCTGCCTCTTACTGGGAGGAAAAGATGGGCTTTCATCTCCAAAAGCATTGCAAACACTTTCCCTCTTATGTTGATGTTAATGTGCCCCTGTGATCCTTCCCCCGTGCACACTGTACGCTCATGCAAAATGTCAGGAATCCATCAACCCCGGCGCTGCTCTCACCGCAAACGCTGTTGCGCTGCATTCTGTGCAGAGAGGAAGTAACGGCTGGCCTGGTGATTTATATTTTCAGGTGATGAAATATACATTTATCAGAGAGGAACTTACAGCTGGTCGCAGTGAATGAGGCATTTGTGACGATAAGACTATGATATACTCTGGGTGGAGTTCAAGAGGGCAAATCGGCAACACATTAACTATGATGTACTATCTGCTCTAAAACGAAGCTCTGCTGCAGCCAAAGAAAATAACTGAGCTTCTTTGCTTTTCCTATCGCGATGAGTCATTTTTATCAGATGGAGCAAATGTTTTCTCGTAACAATTGCAGAGTATTCCAGCCTTGGCCAATTTGGTCTCAGCTTTTTGGATGTTAATCCCAGTAAGTGCAATGAGATTTCCAGTTTCCAGTACATGGGAAAAGCCAATATTGCAATTATTTTGGTAAAAAAAAATCATCATTTTAAGCAGGCCTTTCCCAGTTCTACATGTTGTTGGAG
>VOQK01010624.1:9434-37605 GCA_015052645.1 Benitochromis conjunctus | reverse complement strand
ATTAGTCATTCAATCAGGCTGAAGAGGAGTCTTTTTGCAGATAAGGCCCATGCTGAAGGAGCTCCTTCTCCACACTGCTCCATATGTCGCTTGAGATTGTCTCCCTGCTTATCGACGCAGGACATTTGCATCTTTCCTGTTCTTTCTTTTGCTTTCTCTCCGTCTCTTTGCACTCCTAAACTTGCCTTATCTCGTAGTTCCTCCCTGAACTATCTGAATTACATTGTTATTTTCTTCCCCTCTCCGACTGCTTCTCATTCCGCTCCCATCCAGCTATCTTCAACAAATGCCCCGTCAAATTCTGCTTTCATCAAGCATTAGGGGATTGGAGATTTGACTGAATATTCTCTTTACAGCCGATACAGTCAATTCTATCCGTTTTCTATTCAGACACTGAAAAGACACATGAGTGAAATTGTTGAGCCTGCAGCCATGCTTGGCCCCCCTCTGCATATTACAGGCAGCCATTTTTGCCTAAGTGACTGCTCAGCATGCCTGAGTTATGCTTGAGAAAATAGAATGACAGATTTAAGTAACGGAAAATAAAACAGAAAAGCAGAGGAAATTAGGAAGGAAGTTACCCGGAAAAACGCCTTTTTCCTCATCCTCGTCGTTATGAAATGCTTTCATGTACAGACATGTCTTTGTGTCTTTGTATCTGCACACAGTCTATTTTCAAACAAATAGGCTAACATGAAAGATAAAGTTCATAAACCAACATCTGCTATACTGTTACCGTCAAACAGCAGTGAATGAGGCTGAGCTTTCGAGCAATGCTCAAGATTTTTTTTTATTTTTTTATTCTTTTTCTACACGTGCCATGACATATTTTACCAGCACAAGTGAAGAAACTAATTTATTTTGTTTGCTAATAAAAACATAATTGGTAGATGTAGTGAAAGGAACATAAATTAGAAGGTTTTACTGGCGATCATAAATTGTAGCAGATGTGCTTCTCTCATCCCACACCAAATGAAACCATCTTGCAAATTAAAGTCAATGGAAGCCACTGCCAAGACACATCACATATTTAATACTCAGTATCAGCAACAAGTAAGGCACAGGCACACTGGGGTAAAGGGTTTTTTTTTGTTGTTGTATTTTTCAATTTTGTATTTTAAATCAATGAAACAACAACAACAAAAAGAACCTAGAAAACTCTAATGTAATGTAATAGGCCACCACACATTTTTTACAGGCCAAAATTAGTTTACCAATGTTGATTTATTTATAATTTTATATTATATATAATCACATTTCCAAAAACACATTCTTCTGCCCCCTTCTTTCAGTCCACGGTTGGTTTCTTCCGTTTCCTGCCCGTCTGTTATCAAATGTCCTGTCACTCAGCTAACAATTTCTTTGGAGAACAAGGAAAACACTAAAGGTAGGTTTTATTAGCAAATGAAAAACATAAGAAAAAACTGTTTGCTAAATGTTTGTATTCATATTATAAAATTACTGTCATAAATAAGGGTAATATCCAAGCAAGCTTAGACTAAATCAAGACTTCTTCTCGTACAACAGATTCCTCTGAGGCTTACCTTTTTCTGTTTGGCTGTTTCTCTCTTTCCCTGTACACTGTACAGCAAAAAAATAAGATATGGTGCACAGGGGGAAAAAAAGCCCAAACAGGGCAATTTGTCAGAGTTAGAGACATACAAGAGAGAGGCACAGAGAGTACAACCCAAACAGCCCCTTGAATAGACCTAACTACTGTATGTAATCAGTAATAACAACATGTAATTTTTGTTTGTTATACTGCATCTCAAAATGACACCTTATTATAGATATTTGTAGAGGTATGTGTGTAAAGACCTGCTGACACATTTGTGTTTAAATGCAAGCAGCCTTTCTTTCTTCACGTCTCTTGTTGCTTGCTTCTTTCCATCACACTCGCTTCTTCTTTCTCCCTTCAGTTTCCTGTCTCCCTTTGTTTACTTCCCTTGCCCCGACTCCAGAACCCCTTTCCGTTTTCCTTCTAAGTACCCTCCTTCTAATCTTTATTTTTCTCGCATCCACACTCTCTGCTGCCAGTTCACAGAACACAAAGACACTAGTATGTGAAATGTTTCCATGTTCTTCCAGCTCTAGAAAACATAAGCACATAGCAAGAAATGTAAACAAAGTGACCTGTTTATTTCTTTATCAGACTTTTAACCTACATTCTCTATGGTAGGTTAAAAGGCTAATCTTTCTAGTCTTAATGACACTATATGGATTGTTTTGTTGTTTTTCTTAATTATGCAATTAAGCTTGGAGTATTCAAAGGGCTGGAAGACAAAGTGTCATAAAGCATGCTGAGTACAGATGAGGTCCTTTAATTCCTGACAAAAAGCTCTAATACAAACTAAGTCAAAGGGATTAAACAAAAATCTCACTGCCTGAGGAGCAAGGAAGAAGGATAAGATGGAGCATAACACATTACACAAAGACAAGGAGGAAGAAGGGATTACCTTGGCAGGATTACTGCACTAATAAGGGGATGAAAACAAGGCAAGGAATGAGACACAGGTGAAAGTAATCAAGACCACGAGAGGAAGTCAAAACAAAACACTGGCAAAGCTAAGTCTCTTCACCAGAACCATAAAGTAAAAACATCAACCAAAGAGTCTGTACCTAACCAACATCAAAACTTAAAAATGCTTGAAAACAAGTGAACTTTAGGCACATGGTATAAAAGTAGTAACTTAATTTATAAAAAATTATGACAAACTGTAATTCACTTTAGATAAGAGAGGTGACACAGAGAGTTGTATGTATGATTTCTTTATCAAAGTCTATAAAACAAGCATAAATGTGCTCTCATGTACGTTTGTACTTATCTCAAGTAAGTCAGAAGTTAGCTTCTCTAATTATCCAAGCAACTACTGAAATATAAACCCAGTATTAGAAAAGTTACTCATACATGACCCATTTCAACATATATCAAATCTATTTAACCTCCTAGGACCTGGCGTCCACATATGTGGTCATCACATTTTGGGTTGTTTAAACCAAAATACAACATTCAGCTCTACAAGGGCCTGATATCCATTTACGAGGACATTATTCTGCCAGTTTGATCGAAATTTAAAAAGAATGACCTCATATGTGGATCTCATTTTTCTCAGAAACAAAAATGAGGTTAAAAAAATAAATAAATCCGGCAATTCTTTGTTTTTACATTCATCAGGTCCCAATCAGCCCAAATAGCAAAGAGAAATAAAAAATGCATGCCATGAATGAGTTTGGGTCTTAGGAGGTTAAATTAGTGCTGTCAGCGTTAACAAGTTAACGAGAACAGATTTGCTTTAACTATCAAATTAATTAATTAATTAGTAATTAATTAATCTGTGTGAAGGGTAACTCGGCATTAACACATTAAATGCAGCTTAAACGTGTTAAGGCCGTCATCACGACTATCGCGATTAACAGTTAACCCATTTGGAGCACAGATTGACTGAAAGTCCCTGAAATGTCTCTGTTTCGGGCAGTTTGTTCAAAGCTTGTCCATTCTGCGCTCCAGACGGGTTAACGCGTTTAGCCGCGTTAACTTTGTATTAACGCGTTAACGCTGACAGCACTAATTTAAATAAAATAGTTCATGTATGAATGGCATAATGTTTCCACTTAAAAACAATGAAGCCAGGAATGTGAGGCCATTAGCTTAGCATGGTAGCACGCTAAAATTTTCTAATTAGCATCCAATGTTAAGTAAAGCTGGGACCAATGGGAATCCAATAGCAATGTCATTAGCTTTGTAAATATTGGGTCAAGAAGCAGTGTAACATAAGCATTATATTAGCTTAAAAGTACATAAGTTTTGTGTAATATATTTTCAGCTACTCTGTTGTCACAAGTCGACACCACAGCATATAGTTCCCCAGGTTTTATGCCAGATGCAACTCCAAAGGGAATTTTGGTTTCTGGTTGGAATTGAACCAGCAACCTTTTGCTTGCCAAGTGAATACGCTTTATTACAATCAGTCTGAGGAAGGCTAAAAATAGGTATGACCACCTTCATTCTTCAACACGGTCTGAACTGTCTTTGGAAATAGTTCTCCAAGATTCCTGAAGGACATTCCGAAGTTCTTTGTATGCCTTTTGTTCGGTTCTCTAATGAGTCAGTGTTAACATTTCTCTGAAAATGATCTGGTAAATAAAAAAAACCCAAAGCAAATCTTTGCCAGCAAAATCAAGATTGTTGGACAGTGCTGTACTTCCCATGTACACAGTCTTGCAGATCAATGCAACCATCCTTTGTCAATGGCACTCCCCGGCAGAATAATGTGTCGTGCTACACGGCAATAACTACTCAGGAAGGGTTTGAGGAACGTGACAAAATCCTTCAGTCTTCAGTCAGTTCAAAATTCCCCAGTCTGAGTTTGATTGAGCATCTGCTGGATACGCCAGAGCAAGGCTGATCCACTGAGATCTCATTTCACAACCCACAGGGCCCAAGGAGGTTTCTTTTTCTTTGGTCATGTGGAGACAGGCAGGTAACCATAATATAATTTCTGGCACATGCAGACAAAATCTAATTCCCTTTGAGTTTATACATACGCATCTCAGCTTGGATACTCAAATTCTGATGTTGGTTGTCACATGAAGAGTGCAGCTGTCTATGACGATGCCATGAAACCTGGCTGCATCTCCTCTGTTGGTCTGATGAATATTTTAAAAGATGCTTCTGTTCTTCTACAGTAGCTGGCAGCCTCACTTTATTTCCTTTGGACACACCCTACATACATATGCCTTTGCTGTTACCAAGGCAACAAATGCTTTGACACACAATTCAGCTTGATTAATTGCAAATTACAGTACAGACAGTCAGCACAAAAGGTCAAATTTGAGAAACAAATTGGATTTGCCAGAAGTAAATCGATATAGTAATTGGTCTAATATTCATGACACTATATGTAAAGAAGCAGGATGACAGGTTGCCAGCTGTTAATAATTTAAATCACGTAGAGAAATGTGATCTCAGGATTGTAACAGAGCTTGTTGTGTTGTTGTTCTGTAGATACTGACATGCAATAAATAACACAAAGCTTAGACTGTGTTTATAAAACTATACAGCAAGGTTTGAACAATTTTAAATCAATCAGATTACTGCTTTCCATCGGGAAGTTTCGCGCCCAGGTTTGATAGCATATTGATCACACTTATGAATGAGTGTTTTAACTGAACCAAATTTTGATACAGGTTAAGTGCCTAGTTTTTTAGCTAGGAAAAGAATTAAGCTATTGTGAACATCAATATTATCTAGTCTTATGGTGAATCTTCATTGCAGTGATTGCTGACAAGAGTCTGTTATTTTATTTCAACAGGACGAGATGAGGCATGGCCATTTTGTATGAGCTCTATCCACGTGTATTCATCCATTAAAGTGATTCTCTAGGGGAAGGCATATTCACCAAAAGGGCACTTCTGTATGGATTTTGTGCTGGTGTGAAAGGAAACTAGCTAATGAATTTAAGTGACTTGCAATTACAGCTTCTGTAGTTACATGCCTGAAATTGCTAAGCATGTCAAGAGAGGCTAGTTGCTGTTTCTGCAAAGGTGCTGTGTTGTGTGAAGAGGGTGTTACCAAAATCAGCTTGTGTGTATACCGTCTGGAATATCTTAGCAGTATCTGTACAAACTCTGTGAAAATTTAATCAGCAGCATGTGTCTGTCTAAAGTGACTGCAGTTACCCTTTGAATACAACATATATTATTTATTCATGTATGCTCTTCCACGGCCATCCAGCTGATCTTTGAATTACTAGCCCCTTGATCATTTTATTTAAGTATACTCAGCTGACAATGAAAATATGATTTGCCTTCACACAATTCTCTTGACCTTTTATTGCTGAATATATATAGGATATTTACCAAGGTCATTTACTACCAGAAGAAATGAAACTGGCACGTAGCTTTAATTCATTCAACACCTACATGTGTTGCAGCTGGCCCATCTGCATTCTGATTTATCTCCAAGCTTGCACGAGTTTCATGTATACTACTATAGACATATAGTTATGGAGTTATGGAGATATAGTTATAGCAATTGCACTAACATTACCTTGACTTACTAGTTTTCTGTGTTGTTACAGCTCGTGACACATGTTCAAGTATCACACAATGTCTCATATCAAATCTCCTAATCCAAGTAATGAGCCTGGAAACAAATCATTTTATTACAATTGTGAGTGGTTTAGTATGTTGTTACACAATCACAAAAACTTTATTTCACGGTTAAGATATAATCTTACTAGTACACAGTAAAACACACACACACACACACAAAATAAGTTTTTTTTTTGAATTGCACATTAAACTTATTTAGTGAATGAATGTCAAACCAAATCTTTTTTTTCTACTAAAAACGGCCCTGAGCTATGCCTTGGGCCTGGCATGAATATTTCAGCCATATCAAAGTACAAGCAATATGAAGCATTTTAATGCTTTTTTCTTTAAAATAAATACTTATGGACTTACTTAAATGATAGGAGAAACTCAAAACTTGCATTTCATTTCAGATGCAATTTAGTTCACTTGTTGTCATTTGTCTCCAAATGGTACCTCTGGTATTAGAAAAACCAAAGGTGTATTATAAATGAATGTGTATGAATACTAAAAACAAACAAATTGTTATAAATTGAGCGGACTTGCTGTGAACTATACTGCGCTGCTCAGTTTCTTGGCTGTCCTATGTATTGCAAATGATGTTTTTTTTGTTAATCTTTGTGATCAAGGGCAAAACTTAAATTTGCCTGTGTTCTTTTCAAATTCAACATATCAAGATGTAATGGTAATTCAAATGTTTTAAAATGTGTGGGAATGACGTCTGTGATAAGCTCCGCCCCCTTATAATATTGAATTAGATAAGCAGTTAAGAAAACTCATGTGCAGTAGCGTGCAAAACTCTTAACCCACCCCTCATTTCTTTATATTTTTCTTTTAAAATTAATTGTTTAATGAGGCATTAAGCAATATTTCTCCAGGCTTTCTGAAGGTCTTTCAAAGTTTTTCTTTGAACACTGGTATTTTTTTTTTCATTCGTTTTCAGTCCAGTTCTTGTACCTGACCATTTTCATATAGCACCTGACCTACAAATCAGTCAATCAATCATAAAAAATGCATCGAACGCAAGAGACGAACCAGAGTTGTGTTGACACATAACAAACAACTTGGCAAAGAAACAATTTAAAATAGTATATTTGGGTACTTTATTTCTAGCACCCTGTCAGAAACACATAATTTGTTGCCATTTCTTTAGTTGAACTCATGATAAGTGAAAAGGATAACACAGTTTGGCAGGCATAAAATAGTATTTTTTTTCATTCTCAAAGAGCTAAAACTTCACATATCTTGTCATTGTATGCAGTCTGTCTTTAAAAAAAATTTCAGGAAAGTGGCAGACTTTAAAAAAACCTGCAACAACAGCAGATGAATGGTGTGTGAAAGCCAAGTCCTTAAGAAATAGGTTAAAAAAATGGTCTCAGTGGAAGGATGGCTGTCACGAAGCCATTCTTAAGGAAGAGAAATGGTTGAGGTATGCCATATTACACAAGAACTGGATTAAAATTCAGTGGCAACAAGATGAAGTGATGGATCCCTTATAAAATAAATAATCAGTATATATGGAAGAACTCAGGCGGTCAGTGCAATCATGAGTGTCTAGAGCCATCTAAAAAAGATGGTGGAAGCTCTGTCACAGGCAGTGGTGTTGAGGAACTTGAAGGATCAAAATTGAAGGAATTATGAATGCAGAAAAGTACTGTCAGATTTTAATGAAGCAGGGAAAGTATCTGACAGGCAATGGCTTCTTTTTTTTTTATCAGGACAATGATCCCAAACACACTGCCAGTGCAGTAAAAGCAAACCTGGACAGCCACTATATGTCATGGACTGGCTTCTCCAGAACCTGGACCTCAACATTATTGAAGCATTATCTGTTCTGTTCTGTCATCTTGACAGAGAACAGAATAAAATGCAGCAGACATCCAAAGAAGAACGTTGAATGTCCTTCAAGAAGCCTGGAGACCTTAGAGTCTGTATTTCCTTTTATGCTTTCACATGTTTCAGTAAATCCCTGCAACGTTTCCCCATTTTTCATAGCAAAATATAATGACACTCCCTAGCATTCCCACTCTGTGCCTTATCTACTCCAGTTCCATTGATGTTTGCATGTTTCAATAAATCAATGCACCTATTAAAAATAAAAAATGAGCGACGACTCGAGACATTTGCACTGAATGCATGTGTGTCTATATGGATGGATAATAATAGTATGCACATTTTCTCCAGAGAATAACATCTTCCTCTTAAAGCTACCAATGATTCAGTACTGTTAAGAAGAATAGTGAAAAATATGCTGATCACAGCCGTGATGCATATTTACTTTCCACGATCAATCATATATTACACATAAACATACATACAAACATTTGGTGACTTAACAAATCATTTGCTTCCTTGGTTGGAGTTTGGGGGACCAATTTTCCATTTCGTTATTTAGTTATTCGTCATATATTCCTTGTTGACATTCTACCTGCCAGCAGAACTAGATTCCTTCTGCCAATGAAATTTTGTCATCTGCATGATATATTGTCAAGGCTGTGACAGAAATGAATTAGTTCTGATGAAACATACTAGGTACAGTGCGCGGCATTGTCCTCTAACCAATTCCCTCTTTCATAATCCTCGTCTTTTGCAACAATAAAACACAATTTAATAGCTCCATCTTTTCAGCTATCACATAATGGTAACTTTGAGAAGGAATTTATCAGAACTGTTACCAAAGTGAAACACAGATATGAAGATGTTAGCTGAGGTTTATTGTGCCTGTTGCTGAATCATAACATTGATGTCTCTGAAATATGCATTCCTGCTCTATATTGTGGGCTTTTCAGGCCTTTTTCACACATGGAATCTATGTGTGGGAGAATAAAAAACTATGAAAGAAGATAAAACTTTGCCTTGCAACAACTTTAGTAACAACTTCAGTAAATTCATTTTAATTTAATTTAAATGTCAAAATTCAAACTGCAAAACTAAAAAAAAAGAAAATAAATTCAACGATTCAGTTCACGGGTGTGCTTTCTTACAAGAAAAAAAAAATCCAGCAAGATCAAAGTCAATACGCAGAAAGGGTTAAGTTGAAAGAAATAGAAAAAATGTAGGTGAAATAACTGAAAAAAGGTCAGAGGCAGAAGCAAAGGGAATGTGGGCAAGAAAGGATGAGAGAGAAAAAACAAGAAAGAAAAAAGATTCACCAGGATGTGCATTGGCTCAGCAGCAGCTGTCACTAGACTTATGCCACTCCCCACAGTGCCACAACCGAGCCCAATGAGGAATAATGAGCTTTAGAAATCCACAAAGGTCACTCACTGTAAAGATCCCCCTCCATACTCCAGCCCAATCAGAAATGCCACCACTAGAGCTCCAAAAGAAAAGCCTATAGTAAGAAGATGGGATGAAAAAAATGAGAAAAAAAATCCCCCAAAAGGAAAAAAGCAGAGCACTCTAAAGGAGATCTTCACCTTTATCTGACAAGCTGAAAGCAAGGGAGCAGTAGGGGACTACGGTGGGAGATGATTGGAGAGAAATTAAGAGGGGAGAAAGAAAGGAAGGAAAGAAAAGGAGGAAAGGAAAGGAAAACATTAAGGATGACAAAGGGAGATTGTGTACTGAAAGGAAGGCAGAGACTGTTGAGCTGAGACAGTATAAGGCCTTGGTGGAGCGGAGAGAGAAAGATGATAGGATTGGAATCATTAGAGTGAGAGTGGGGCAAGAGTGAAAATATGCTATAAAGCCTTAGTGTGTGAAAGAGAGCAATATCAGTAAAGACACACAGAGCTTCTTTAATCCTGGGTAAGTGGTCTGTCCTTCCACTACTTTGGCCCCTCACACTCAGCAGGGAAAAAAGAGAGGGGGGAATGAATATATTATCTCCATCCCGCAATACATCATCCAGGAAAATATGGCACTTAATTGCCTCACTTGAACTTTACAACAGTTGAAATATTCACCGCTATAATAGTGCACTACATTTTAAAGCCATAATGTTCAAATAATTTACATTGCACTGTTTCTGCACTACTGTTATATCCATGTGCTCTGAATTCTAATTGCCGGTGATGTCGATACAGTCCATGGTCTGCATTTAAACACAGAACACCTGGGCAGCGATTGGAATGCAGACCATGTGAAAAACGAGGCACATTCTTGTGGTTTGCATGTTAAAGGAAATTTAAGGGTTTTAAGTGCTGTGGGGCTACAAGAAATCCATCCCATCCTTGAGGTGAGTTGCGGGACACATGCTGTACAGGTCACTTGTCTGTGGCAAGGTTAACACAGAAAAACAGAGCTACAGCCCACTAATCAAACAGGCACATGGACTGTGGGAGGAAGCCAGAGTACCCAGAGAGATCCCACACAGGCACAGGGAGAGCATGCACAAAGAAAGGCCACAGTCAGCTAGAACTGGACTTTCTCACTGTGAGGTGACAGTGCTAACCCCTGCACTACGCTGCCACTAGGAATTTTCATTTTCGATTAAAATATGTGAATTTTCTGTAGACTTATATGCATGCAGCCATACAGGTGCCCACCTTTGACCTTAAAAATAATATGCATATTTGTAGCTTTGCACGAATGAATACATAGCAGACAATAACCCGCTTCTCCTGTTTGTATGCATGATTTTGTCAAATCTCTGACAAATATAGGGTCACCTCCCTTTTTATACTATAAATCAGGGGTGTCAAACATAAGGCCCAGGCGACCAGAATGAGTCTTGCAAAGACTCCAAACTGGCCTACTGGACTGCTTTAGAAAATGTGAAGGAACATTGTTGTGAATTTTACTTATTTTAGTTGCACTTTAGTTTGTAAAGCACTTTGTGCAGCATGGTCTGTTCGAAATGTGCTCCATACATAAACTTGACCTTGACTTCACCTTGAACGCATACATTTTGGATTTTTAATCCTTCGCCCTTACGCTCTCCCAGTATTGATCATAATGCTGCACTCACATCTTCTAGTAGACCTTTACATGGTACTTCATGTAGTCTTGATTTATTTTAAACATTTTCTGGCAATTTTCAGCCCAAAGAGTCGTGCTGACAGATTTCTTTCATTTACTTTAGCAACATTTCTTTATTTTGTATAAAAATTGAGAAGTACTGTCGCAATGACACTCGCTACAAGGTGATGCCACAGCGGGTCGCTCCGCATGTTGATTTGGCAAAGTTTTACCCCAGATGAATCTCCTGATGCAATTCCCTGGGGGATTCAGATTACTGTGTATTACTATGTAAAGTAAAAATAGGTACTGCAAGGTAGGAGGATGACTACTGCTTATATTCATCATCAAGCATGACATCAGTATTAGATAAGTTTAAAATTCTCATCCTGTTTGCTATGACTATTTAACCTTCATTGTCAAACATGCTGTATCTGCTTTGATTCACCTTGCATGAAGTGTCTTTGTTCCTGTTCCTCCTCCAGAGAACGTTGTACTGTACCTAGTTACCGGCTGATTCACCATGGCCATATTAAGAGTGAGTATGACTATTTCAATGATGACAGTTGTTTTTATGATACTCCCATGATACTCCGGAGCTCTTTGGTAGAGGTGTATGACATATTAGCACTACTCCTGCTTATGAGGAGGGCAGGGTTGTCATTTGGTGACTCATGTTGAAATTTTGCCTTTTTTTTCTCATCTATTCTGTACACACCACATCTATAGCATTTCCATCCATTCTGAAAGACTTGCATTTATTACCTTTTAAATGCCTTTTATCTTCTCATCCAAACTGAATGTCTAAGAATAGGCATTGTCATACAGCATACTGCACAGCTTGTGAAGCCTCTAGAGGCAAATTTGTGATCCTGAGCTATATAAAACTTACTTGATTTCAATTGATGACAGAAAACAGGAGGAATCACTGTCCAAACGAGATGTGGAGTCACAGATGAAAGAAATGTCAGTAGTGTAATGGTGGCAGTGACATGTGGGGGTATTGTTGTTGAAGGGAGCGGTGAATTACATGTCACTTGACTGTAATGGCTAGATGGCTTAAAACCCACCATTCATAGATCTTTAATCTTTTTTACCATTACTATTAGAAAAAAAGCCATGGAAAATACCTAGATAAATATTGCAATTACAGGGAATGGCATTTACTTAAATCACTTGAAAAACCTATTCAGTCAATATCAGCTTGCAGCTAAAATACTGGGATGTATTTTCAGGTCAGAGCACTTGGTATGCAATATCTGAATCTGTATAATGTACAAAAGTCTGTACATAATTTGCATAAGAGGTTAAATTCTGAATGAAACACAAGGTGAGGGAATACAACCTGATTAGTTAGATAGAGACTGATGGGGTGAAGGAATGAAGCATCGAGGGGTGAAATAATAATGAGCTCGATGGCCAAGAATAAGGGTGCTCGCTGATATATGCTGAGGCATGTACTGTCCTCCAGTTTAGTCCAGGATGACTTTTTCTTATGGTACACTGCAGCATCCCTAATGATTCAAACAACAGAAGTGCTTAGATCATCACAAGTGTGCTTTTACACAACGCACTCATCTAAAGTTTTACACCAGCTAGTAACACCTACAACACCCACAGACTTACATGAGTCGACACAAAACTAACATACAGGTTTGAAAAGATCCATTTTAACCTGTGAGGATATAAAATGGAGAGTCTTACAACAAAATAGTCTAATTATTTTCCTGGAGAACAAAACAAAACAAAATGCATTTAGCTCGTGTAATTTTATCTGCGATTCTTCTCTTGCAGCAGCTTGGTTTAAGATCCTTGCTTTTGAAACAATAAATTCATGCATAAAAACATGCAGTGAATAAGCATCGAATGTCGTATAATCTTCATCGAAGTAACATTTATAGAGAAAACACAAGTTAAACAAAATTATGAAACAAAACCAGATGTGCTTTACATGTCTATGATGAACAAACTCACTAATTAAACACCCTCCTTGCTAGAAACGTATCTGACTTCTTTAGAGTAAAAAAAAATTGGCATGTGTGACTCAAAGAGATTCACAAAGGTGGAAAAGGCGACGAAAGCATTTTTAAAGCAGTGCCTTCATCAATTCATAAAAAGACAAATCGTCAACAGGACTATAGCTTCTCTCCCTAGGGGTGAACTTCCTCCAAAGATGACACTCAGAGTGAAAAATAAAACGGGGATAACAGCAAAACACCTGCAGGTATCTTCACAGCTTGCTAAAATTTGTTGTCTCATTCTTAGTATAAGAAAAACACAGACTGACCGTGGAGTGAATGGAAAGAAAATGAATGAACCCTAACCCTCATTATGCTTGGTAGAAAAACACTCATTAACAACACATTAACACATTGCACATTAACTACAAAACCTCACCAACAGTCAAGCACAGTGGAGGGGGCATCATAATTTGGTATGCTTTGCTACATTAGGGCAGCCACTGAAGTCCTTAAAATATCAGTTTATTGAAAATTGTACCATATTTGATGAGCCAATGACCCAGATTGCAGACGATGATAATCCACAGGGTTGTTTAAAAAGGAAATTAAAAAACAAGGTAGATGCTGTGGCATGATCGGAAGAGGATCCATCCATCCATCCATCCATCCATCCATCCATCCATCCATCCATCCATCCATCTTCTTCCGCTTATCTGGGGCCGGGTCGCAAAGCAGAGAAGCCCAGACCTCTCTCTCCCAGTCACCTCCTCCAGCTTGTCCGGGGGAACACCAAGGCGCTCCCAGGCCAGCCAAGAGATATAATCTCTCCAGCGTGTCCTGGGTCTGCCCCGGGGCCTCCTCCCAGTGGGACATGCCCGGAACACCTCACCCAGGAGGCGCCCAGGAGGCATCCTTCTCAGATGCCCGAACCACCTCAACTGTCTCCTTTCAACGTGAAGGAGAAGCGGCTCTACTCTGAGCCCCTCCTGGATGGCCAAACTTCTCACCCTATCTCTAAGGGAGAGGCCAGCCACCTTTAGGAGGAAGCCCATTTCCGCAGCTTGTATCCGCGACCTCGTTCTTTCGGTCACTACCCACAGCTCATGACCATAGGTGAGGGTAGGGATGTAGATCGACCGGTAAATTGAGAGCTTCGTTTTTACACTCAGCTCTCTCTTCACCACAACAAACCAGTACAGCGTCCACGTCACTGCAGCCGCAGCATCAATCAGTCTGCTGATCTCTCGCTCCCTTCTCCTGTCACTCGTGAACAAGACCCCGAGATACTTAAACTCCTCCACTTGGGGCAAGAATTCGTCCCTGACCCGGAGTGGGCACTCCACCCTTTTCCAGGACCATGGCCTCAGATTTGGAGGTGCTGATTCTCATGCCCATGGCTTCACACTGGGAACCGTTCTAAAGCGAGCTGGAACCTCAGAACAGGATCGTTTGATAAAATTATTCAGATATCTTTGTTTCTTGAAAAATTTGAAGGAATGGTCCAAAATTTCTTCATTGTAAAGGAGCTACAGTGTCACAGAGGTTGCTGCTATTCATTGAGCTTTTACTAGTTATTAAATTCAGGAGTTCACAGAGATTCTGTATATTCACTACCAGGATCTACAAATTTATATGAAAAAACTGTTCATAGATATTTTTAATAATTTTTAAATTCAGCAAGCGCTTTAGAAATGCTCACAGCTATTTATACTTTTACCATGATACTTGACATTTCATTTTTGTACTGTACAAGTAGAGTCAGTCTTTGTTTTGATATTAATAAAAATAAGTAAGTCAGGGAAGTTGGCATTGATCCTAATGTCCTAACCTTCTTCACAAGGTGGAATAGTGAAGAAAGGTTCAATGCTGGTAGCATCAAACCCACCACAAGCACAGAGAGTATATAGTCCACTGATTATTCACCATAGAGGAGTTAAGTAGACATGCTGTAATGCATTAATCAATACACTTTCTTTACCATTCCTGTGACATATAAACTAGATACTAACAGCTCTCTTCAAGTGGAACATGGGCAATGAGATTTCTCTGAAGTGATTTACTATTTCATAAATGCAACACAGTCATTTTATTTAACACTGTATAGAGAGTTTTAGTGTTTATTTTCCTTTGTCACCATCAAACCACCCATGGTAACTGCAGGGTAAATCCATGTTTATTAAAGGGATAACATGTAACTTCCTGCAATGCAAAATGAATAATAGAACTGAAGTGATATTTGTTTTTAGGGGTTCCCAGGTAGAATGAAAACAAGTCGCAAATACGCACAAGAAAGATAAACCAAATCACATCAGTGTAGCTTTAACTGTGACATCAAACCCGCTTAGGAAATGATGTCATCATTTGTATACATGTAGTGGCTTTGCAGTTACCAGTTCTTATTTCTGTCAAAAACACTGGAGTAGTGTGCAGCACATTAAATGTGAAAGGTGGGATCGTGTTCAAACAAATGTTTAGAGCTGCGTGGGGTGGTCTGGTCACAGAAATGAATATAGTTATCGCAGACACATGCAAATAATGAATACACACTCAGTGCTCACCTGCCCATTCCTATAAACGCACATTAGTTCAACTGCAGAAAGAAAAAGCAGACATATGTAGTGTAATTACACCAGCAAGCAGGAACATCTGCATGCATTATCACCTTGCAGCTATTCATCACACTCACACAGACACACACACAGCACCTCGAAAATGCACTGTATTTGCAGCACAACCCATCCGCACGCACACAGACACGCTCCATACATGGCTAAACACACATATTTTTTGACTAAGCATCGAGAGAGGGAAGGAGAAACTGGAGATTGGTGCAGACTAAATCCTGTCAGGTTAACCATGCAGAACAAAATTTCAGGAAGAAGGGATAAGAAAAATGGGCCAGCTATCTGAGCAAAAGAAGAAAATTAGCAAGCGGACGTCACAGCCCTTAGCCTCGGGAGTGATCACAGCCACCACACTGAGATAAGGCTTAGAGAGGTCAATAAGGAAAACCATTAGCTGACAAATGACCACTGCTGTAATGCCATTATAAGCTAGGCCTGTAGGAATCAGAGGGTGCATGTCAACACATGAAAAAGAATAACAACAGCCTGGACATTAAAACGAATGCTATCCGACGATAATCCCTTGCTTTTTTACTTTGAAATGCTAATTATGTTGCAATACTCTGATATAAATAAGCAATTAAGTCATTTTTAGTGCTTTAATTTATGCCTCTGAGCTCCAGTCCACTATACTATTTAGGCTGATAGCTCACACAGTCTAACTGGAAGGTCGGCCATTTGAATAAAGCCAGTATCGAAATGTAGTTTCTCCTCTCATTTTCTGCATTTTGTGTCATAATAACAGCAGCAGTGCTAAAAATAAAATACTGAAAAACAACTTTGGCCTGGATAGACCCAGGAAAGTCTTCACATTATTCAGTGCACCTCACTGGCCTTGTTTACACATGCATTCTCCCCCTTAAGTGATTTCCTGGATTAATGCTTTAGAATGCACCTGGAAGCCATGTAAGCTTTCCTCAAATAACATATAAGAATTTTTCCACATAAAAAAACTTTTATATGCAGGTAGAGTGTGATGACACACTTTTTTCAGGTTACTATAGTGAGGTACATGGTGAGGGTTATGCAAAGATTATAGTTTGGGTTATAATACACTACTGGGCTGCTGAATTTTTACCCATCTAAAGGCAACGACAACATCTGACAGGTTACTTTTTTTTCTTAACACAGCCTCTAGAGGCCGCTTTACTTTCAAACTGAACTGTAGCTGATTTTGATGGGAAAAAAAACAACCTGTGGTGTCATTTCTTGAGATAGGACTGTCTCTTCCTATCCCCTTGTGTTGCAGTTTTCGCTCTGTAGTCTCTAGCCTTTCAGTAACGCCACCTCCTCCCAAACTCTTCCCTCTCCTCCCTTGACTTTTAAATGAGCAGAGCAGCCAATGGATGTATCACTAACTCCATTATGCAGTAACTGTTGGCCTTAAGGTGCGGTCTGCTGTATAACTTTGTGTGTTTGCATCTATGTGTGTGTTTGTGTGTGCGTGCGTGCATGCGTGTATGCATGCATGCATGCTTGGTATGGAGATATATTGTAATAAGAGAAGTGAAAAGAAGGAGAACATGGGCAAAAACATGGGAGGTAAGACGTGTGCAGTGGTGTGTGTGTGTGTGTGTGTGTGTGTGTGTGTGTGTGTGTGTGTGTGTGCGTGTGCGTGTGTGTGTGTGTGTGTGTGTGAGTAGATGCATGTGTGGGTGGGCTACAGTCACATAGCACTGAGGTCAGATTTGCAAAGACTGAACATAAGCACACACATTCCCCTTTTCCATTCATCTAAGGTGGAATAGCCATTAAATTAATGGCCTGCTCTCTCTGCCTGCATGTGTGTTTCTAAGTGTGTGTATAAATACAGCATGTGGGTAGTTAGAAGCTGAAACAAGAACCTCGCATAATATAAAAATGAATGATGAGCATGATTATAAGAAAGAGAGACAAAAGTAATGGCACTTTTAAAAATATCCAATATACGGTGCGTGAAACACTTCAAAACAGCCCTGGATCTATCTGTTTAAGCATGAATGAACCTTGTTTATCCGTCACCACATACACACCCCATTAGTTAAGGTACGGGACTGGATGATAATAGGTTTCGTGCTTTTGTTCTGTCTCCTGGGAAATCCTTGTGCATATGCTGTCAGTTTCATCAAGAAGTCAAAATATATTGGATTTATTATAACACGGTGGAAAGTCTCACTATTTACACCTCTATCATTCTATGCATGCAGGCATGCACCCATCAATAAAAGTGGCACAAGCAAACTTGTTATTTCAATGATGGAGTAACCTCAGTGTAAGAAGGTATATTGAGGAAGCGTTATATTAGTTGGAATCAAGTCTATTATTTCCAACACAAGACAAACTGAGCACAAAAAAATAAATACTTTTAGCTCTAGCCCTTAATTCATCCAAACAAAGGAGATAATGTGAGAAATATTTGGCCCTTCTGCAGACGTAATATAATACTCAAGGCATTCATTTACACTTGAAGCTTTCTGCTTGTATTTGCAGTCATGCCGATCAATCACATTTGAGCAGGCTTTAGCTGCACGCAGATAAACAACGAGAAGAGGAAAGGCGAAATGCAATCTTGAAATGATCTTGAATCAATTGTTAATAAATTATAAATTCATAAAGTAACTTTAAAAAAATAAAAAATAAAAAAAAACAATAGGCTTCAGCACCTGGACTGACTGGATGGGTGGATGGATTTCCATTTATAAACAATGAGAAATGTAAGAAAACAGTCTCTACAACTAAAGGCTGAGTCATTAGACATTTCCAGACATCCTCAACTTTAGGAATTTCCCTGCAAATGGGAGTATCATCATACTTTCTCTAAACTTGTGCCCCACTTTGCATTTTGCTGCAGGCAAAAACCAAAAGACTGTGTAACTTTCAGTTTTTGGCCCTTTTTGCCTGACAGGTCAGCGAGCCATGGTCTTTTGGGGGATTGGAAAGGCTATAAACAAACTCCTGAATGGATGTTGGGTTTAGCTCCTTGTGGTAAAAAATAAGTGTTTGACGTATGTACGGCACACTCTCTCGCTGCAAAAACAATGACTGCCTGGCATCTGAAAGATTACTGCATGAAGACAACTCTTCTTTTCTATTACTCTTTACACACAGCATGCTGTTTTAGTTTTGTTGGTTCATACAGTAGCAAGGGTGCTAAAAATCACTATTATCACAATCATTTTGTCACATTTTTTCATTGATTATAGTGACAAAAATGTCACTGCACTGTTATTGAAACTAAACTGCTTTTACATTTGTACATCTGTAAATTCAGTAGTGCAATATATACTGAATTTAATAGAAAGAAGGTACCAAAACTCAATACAAAGTGAAATAATTGAGAACACTTGCTTAACATTATTCTTCATTCCTGTTAATTTGAACTTCTTTGCAGACAAAAAAAAGGTTTTTATTCACCTCGTCTTTGTGCATTTCCTTGAAGCGAAATATATAGTCTTTCACTCCATTCTGTACTCAAGGTTTTGCACACGGCGCATGTTTTCCAACTTAAAATAACTGCGCGAGGAGATAAGATATCTTTTGTCCAGGATGTTGACCATTTTCCCGATGCCTTTGTTCCTCACGTCTTTTGTGATTGCGCCTGTGATTTCAGTGCAGCTTTGTGAGCTGGATGTATACAAAGACACGCTGTCCAGCCTTGGTTTTTATGGACATCTGAGCTGATGGTGGATGATTCATGTTAGCAACCATTGCATTGTTTTTTTTCTTTCTTGGTCTTCATTCATATGTTCATTATGCTGCAGTTTGTGGTGTGTTTTCAGCCAGTTGTATTGCTTTGCAGCCTGGACAAAATTCTTTGCTGTGTGCAGTACTCTTACACGGTTTATTCTTGGTTACCGCCACTCGTGTTAAAGCTGAGTCATTTCCAAGCAACGGATGACGATCCCCTTTGAGGGACAAATGCTACACCTTCTGGTGTGCCAGACATTTAATTTGTGTTTTCATCTGTCTTAACATAGTGTTACTCGTTCAGACTAGTCCAGGAAACTTCAAGCTGTGCAGCCCAGGGAACAGCGCAGACACGTGTTTGGGCAATTTGGGGAGCGCTTGATTTGCTTTTTGCTTTGGCAGAGCACACATTTTTAGTATCTTTCAATCAATCTTTATTTATCATTCTCAAAAACGTGATCCTGGTCAGAATTTGATTAATTGTGCCTCTATATATTCTACATATGATGCCTAATATCAGTACAGCTAATATGTATTTTAAAGTTCCCTTCCTCCATATAAACTGCATTTTATTGTTTCCTCGTGCCGGGGTTTGAGCTTTACTTTGCAGAATGATGAATGTACAAAATTTGCCACTTGAACTAAGCGCAGACCTAAGTTTCAGCAAATTTTTAATAAAGAGAAGACATATCAAGAACAAATTATTTCAAGTACGTATAGCGAAATATGTGCAGCAAGTATGTGAAGCAAATACGCCGCATCACCTTGTCTCCCTTTCATGGGTGGCTACTGTTTAGAGCTGTAGTCCAGTGGGAGTGAGGGAGTGAATAAAGCTAAAAACTTGAAAAAAGAAAGAACTTGTTGGCCTCTTCTTCTTTTCCAAACCTTTAGGGCCCCATAGTCAGGGAGGAAAATGGGAGGGCAGAACACTGGTTCCACTTACAAAGCAACTCAAGCACAAAACAGCTCTGTCCAATTATGGGAGGAGCAAATTAAAAGTGCAAATTGCAGTGTAAAAATTTAAGAGTCAAATTTAAATGTAAAACTTGAAGCCAGGGTGCGTGGAGCATTCTAATGAAGCCATTGAAGGGGATTAATATGCTGGGTAATTGCCAGATCTCTTCTTTCTCTCTAAAGCCCCTTTTAATCAACAGTCAACTAATTACTAAAGCCAGGGTTGTTCTGAATAAAAAGCTGTTGGTTTCAAGAAGATGGGTGGACAGCCAGATAAGAAAATGTGCCCTTCCTTTCTGTGGACTGTATGTTTTTTGATATTACAATAACAGAGTGGAATCTCTGAGGAATGCAGTAACAGGTACAGAGGTGTAAATTCGTGGCCTCTGACAACAGCTTAACAACAGCTCATACACAATAAAGATCTACAATCCCTGGTTTGTTACATGGCCTCTATTTAGCTCTGGGTCCCTTAAATCACAGAAAAAAGTCCTCCCGTCAACAGCAACACTGTTCCAAAGTGTCATATTATAAGGCTTTCAGAGCTTATTAAAGTTTATAACAATTTTGGAGCACAATTCCAAAATCCTTTCTCCTTGTTCTGCCCTGTGTCCCCATGCTGTAAAGCCAAATAAATGTTATATAGGACTCTGAAGTCGACAAATCGCCCCTAAAGTACACAACAATGTTGATCAACACTACTCAGAGAGACAATGTTAACCAGACAGTAAAATCAAAGTAAATTGTGTTAACATATTATATTTGTATTTACAGTATATTTCTGTTATTTGAGTCTTTGTTTGTTGAACCACGTGAGAGAGTATTGCCTTTATTTAGTTATGCTTGCGTAATGACAATAAAGAGTCAATAAAACCAGAAGACTTCAAGACAGAGATAATTATTAATATTAGTTTAACAGTACTTTTACTAACATGTATTATTAACATCCCATTATTAATGACCTTAGTGTTTGTCACCTTCTCACCATCAGCCAGCATTTCCAGCATTATCCAGCATTAGCAAAATCACAGCCTGGATAAAAAAATTCAACCACTATTCATTTTATTATTTACACCCATGTTTTTCCTTCTTTCACATGTCAAAATCCCTTTTGTGGTGGTGTATTAATGTGAAAATTTATGCTCCATCAGAACTGCTTGTCAGATGGTTGAACAGCTTTAGAAACCCCTCAACCCTCCACTGTCAGGATCTGACAGTTCGGCTTCACATTGTGAATGGCCACCTGTGCAGACGTGAAAAGGAGCCAGGGTTTGAACTTCTCCCTGCAGGTCTCTTTCTGTCACTTTTTCATGTGAACAACTGAGTGCAACGCTACAAATGCTTCTCATTAAAGACTGTCTGAAAATGATTGCAGTGTTTAACAACTCATCCCACCCCTCCACGAATCAACTAGAAGAAGTAATCCAAATCATGACTTATTTCCTGATTTTGTGTTATCAGTTTGTGGAAATTCTGACATTTAAATCTCAACAGATTTCTAAGCACCAAAATTGTGAACAAGCAGCATGCTGCACAAGTGAAACATAACGCCAAGACTGAAGTGCCACAAACTGCAAGGCCTCAAATAGTTACTTTAAGCTGACTCCAGCGAGTTAGTCCCCACAGACTTCCAAATTGAAAGAAGACATGTTTACAGCCTGTTAAATGAAATGGTCTGTCGATTATTCACTTTTCCTGACAACTCTGTGGAATTTTTTCATAACTTATCAATTTAAATTCTGTTGAAGACTGAATGCAATCCACGCTATCACCTAAAGTATAAATTAAAGTCTGCTACATTTGATGTACCCTCACACAGGCCACAAACGCCATATCTCCGCTGTACCAGTTCAACACAAAGAGCATTTCTGTAACAACAACACTACAAAGTATGTAGTATGAATTGCAAGTTACAGTTTTACTAGTAGCTACTTGCATTGCCACTATCTTGGATTATTAAGTCAGGTTTGATGGGGCTACTCCAACTTTCAGAGTTAGCATTCTGACTAAAAAGGGCATTCCAGTTGAAATTCCAACTGGGAACTCATAATTTCTGACTTTCTGCTTGAAATGTAATGCATCATATGCAGGCTGTGGGATGCATTTTATTACTGAGCAAGTATCTCCATGCCATGACTGGAAGTAATGCCATGCTGCACCAACAAACCAATTAATATCTTTAATATTAATATGTATAAACCTACCTATTAGATTTAATTGCTCATCAAAAGATGCCATTGCGGATCGTTCAGGCCTGCACAGCCAATTAGGGGTGTTGCCATATCGAGTGACATGATGCCAGCACAGTCTATCCAGTAGCTGTCTGCTAAAGCTGGACATACACTGTGCGATTTTTTCATTCGCGTTATTCAGCTCCTGCTCAAACTGTACGACTGAATCGCAGGGGTTAGAAGTTCATAGGTCACGATGCATCTTCTCACACTATACACACTGTACGGCCCGATGCTCTGATGCGACCGAAGTGCTCACACTGTGCGTCCATTACATGAAGTGGTAACATGAAGTGTTACAAAAGTTATAACACAAAATCTGGTTACATAGCTACTTCCATTTTTATATTATATCAATTTTATAAGTCTAAATCAACAACATATTATTTGACACTTTTACGAAGAGTGACCGTCAAAGATGAATGTCACTGTTTAGTTAGTCAACTTATTTTTTTTATTCGCAGTAGTCTCTGTAACATTCTTTTATTTAAAAAAAAACAAAAAAACATCAGTGTACAGAAAAAAACTTTCTATGAATTATTTCAGCAGATCTGGTTGATCTGAGTGCTGGTACTACTGAGTAATCCATCTAACAATGGATTGGCAATAAAAAGCAACAAGTCTGTTTTGCTCAAAGTACCTTGCAGCATGATTTGGAGAATCCAGTTTGAGCAGAGTTGAAGGTGCAGCTAAACAGAAATATATGTTAGAAATGAGTTTTGCATTTTTAACAGAAAAAAATAGAAATGTTATGACTAAAGCTTTTTCAGTATATTATCAACATGCTAAATAGAAAGGTTGCTACAAATCAATACAAAGTTATTCTAAACTTTTTTTCCTGTGCAGGGTTTCCGCCTATGTATTACAAGCTGTTGTCAACATTAAATGTTATAGTTGTACGCATTACACAGATGAGACAGTTTATGTTGTTTCCATCTATATATTAATACTTCTTACTACTGTTTGTGTTGTAATGAGCTATCACAGTGTTACAGTGTGCCACAGAAAAGATAATTAATCATGCTGTAAAAAACATGGTAAAAAATGCAAAACAATATATTAAGTTCAACTTCCCACATTTTATTTATCTGTTTGGGTCACAGTATTGTTAACCAAACGTCATGCCGTATAAACAGCCCTGTTATGTGTACCGCAAAGGTAATACATTCTTGTCATGTTGGAAAAGGACTTTCTTAAACGCGTGTAATGTCAGGAAATTTTTTTGTGATGATGTGCAGCGCTCATTAGTTTTTCAGATAACGCATTCCCTGCGGGGATATGGCAGCCAGCTCCTGCATTGCTAAGTGAAGCGCTGACAGCTGTGACATCAAATCACTGTTTGAAAGCGTAACTCATCACTACAACATTGTGTCATCATAAAAAGGAGGCCATACCTGCTAGTGTCGGTGCAGCAAGCCTCACATCATGACAGCCAGCTGCACCAATCTGCAGCATGAAAGAGGTGGGTGGCAGGTGGGGGCTAAAGGATCTGTGGCACTGAGAGAGGGGGAGGTGAGAATGATGCACAGAGAATAGGAGGAGTAGATAATGTAGGAGGGCAAAGTGGAGTTTGAAGTACTGTATTACATGGGATGAGGGAAAGCACTGGCAAAAACAGAAGAAGTTAAAGCAGCGATGGCAAAAAAAAAAGATGAGAAGAAAATCTGTCAGTAGTTTGAACAGATTGGCAATAATGTCATTTAATACATATTCCGTTTGAAATTCACAGTCTGTCCAAATTCACAAAGGGCGTCGCCTATCTGATGACATTCAAATGTTTTGTCCAATCAGCAACTTAGCAATGGACTCAAAGGGATTCTGATATGACAGATGACAGCTAAAACGTATCCACGCCATCCAGATGTGTCAGCTTACATCATGATTTTGTGATATCTGGCTTTTCGGGATCCGGAATGGAAGTGACAAGAGAGTGTTTTCTAAAGCAGCTCCTTGGCGATGCAGCTGTCACACTGACACAGAAAAAAAGAAAGTCATAAAGGATGTGTACACAATGTACATGCCTGTATTTGCATCCTCCCGCTTGTAATTGACGTGGAGCTTTCAAATCGAAATTGTTTGAATGAACTCAGCTGAGTGTTTTTGACAAGTAGAATACCGTATGCTGCATGCGCGGTCTGTCTTTTTTTTTTTTTTTCTCCGTGTCACAGGAAAGCTTGAGGTAGACTTGTCTGAATGGTTACAAAGCAGCAGGGGGTCCCAGGCAATCGTATTCCCTCAGGTGCTTTGCAGACTTTCCGCCAAGTTTGCGCAGGCCACACGCTGAGTTTGTTCAGCCAACTGAAATTGTCGCCACAATTTTGAAGTCAAGAATAAGACTCGGTTGGCTGATTGTTTTAAAAGCATGCCAAATATGGCTGCAAATGAGTGTGGAGTATCATCCAGATTCAACAGAACTACACAGGCAAACTCATTTGTATCTCTGCACTACCGTATGGGTTTCATCTGTACCACAACAGTTTCCCACATCTGCCTTTCTTGTTTGGTTCAAACACTCCTCTCGGTGGATATTGTCACTTAGTTTAGATATACTTGTATCCCATGCAAAAGTTGTCTTTTCTCATACTCATCAGTGATGGTGAACTATTGTTGCCTTGATGAATTTAAAGTCTGTGTGCAGAGGCGCTAGTTTCTTCATTACACGGCTGATCCACATGAATTCGAGCAGATTTGAAGCCAGGCTTACTTTCTTCCAAATCCTGCCGAGGATTTCACTGCAAATTGATGTGGTCCCTTTTACAACGTCCTCGCCTGGGTACTGACAGAGCCTAGATAAATCAAGGCAATCACAACGAGATGGGGGAAGACACTGCCATAAATTCCACAGGGACCGTAAATGTACAGAAATCTAAGCACATCTGTAGACGCTACCTGTCTCGCTCTGTTTCATGCTAATGGCAGTTTCCTTTTGTTGTCTTTTTATCCATCTTCGTCTTGATTTCAAAGACTCCCATGTCAACATTTATGCTTTCATGATTTTAACAGTCGTGTCACTTTAATCCTTCACCGGCTTCCAGATGATTGTTCCACACTTCAAATGGAATTCAGAATTAGTAAAGTCATTGACAGAAAGAGGATTAGAGTAGAGGATACGCCATTATGCATTATTTGGTTGCGTCTCCCCACAAACACTTGTTGCACTTGTCAGTCGTGGCCATTCCCATTTAAGGCTCTGGTTAGCGAGATGACAGCCTGTAGAGCATTCTGAGCATGAGCATAAACCTGAGTTTATTTTGAAATGTTCACGCACATTGGCAGCTTCTCTTGAAAATAAAATCGAGAAATGTTGCCACAATGGAACCGTCCATTAAATTTATTTTTTGGGGGGGGTTATGCACTGTTTACTACGATATATACAGTTTGTATTATATAATATATATATATATTAAACTGAAATTACAAATAATAATTTAATTACATTCATGAAACTAACTCTCAATAACCCACAGCAACCCTCCTACTCCCCTTTCTCCATATATACACATTTCTGTACCTGCTCATGGACTGTTATAAATGGCTGTATATTTAGGGCAGCACAGCATGTCTGGAATGATGATGTACCGTGGTGTTTTGCTGCTAAATTTATTTTCAAAATGTGGAGTAGAACTGTTGGTTAGATTGTTTGAGCACAGCCACTGACTGGCATTACAGTTTACACATAGGTGTCTGTAGAGGTTTGCACTTAATCACCTAAGAGCAATATCAGCCATACAGTGGATTCACACTAGTCACATGTTTATGTGTGACTCACCAACAACACCTGCTTGAAATTTGCATATTGCAATCTTGGAGATGAATATTCCTCTCAAGTGTGTGTGCGGGTCATCTCTGGCATTGGCTATTCTACACCCTTTTTACAGGTTCTCACAGATCTTCCCACAGGTCAAGTATGTACATAAAAACCTCAGCAAATGATCCAATTAGTAACAGCAAAGAAAGTGATGAAAATCTACCATGTCCTTCTCTGTATGTCTCTAATAATAATAACATTAACAAAAAAAAACATTTCTTTGCCAGGTACTTATGTTGTGATTGTACCTCAATTGCAATCCCTTTGGAAAATTGATAATTAATCATTGAAGTTAGTCTTAAAAGCAAAGATATCATGCATTATATTCTTACAGCTGTCTAGACAACCTCACAGGATGTAGACTGTTCATACAAGGCTTTGCTGTATGCAAGAGTGGGTGACGTCACCCACTGGTGTGATGACTAATATTTGATGCTAAGGTTTTGTATTTTAGCTCTTGTGGTTCATGTGCTTGTATTTGGACAAGACAATAGAGTGGGTGAGTTATCAGCTATCGGCTTCGAGGTTGCTGGTTGAGTGACATCAAACGCTGATGGATGTTTTATATGAGCCTGAGCAGTCAGCGTGAATTACAAAGATATGCAAACCACTTTTCACTTCTTGTCTCGAGTGGATCCTGCAGAAAAAGTAATGTAGCTCTTTCACGCCTCCATTTTTAAAAAAATAAATTGCCCCTTTAGGTTACAGAACTCCCCTGAGCAACATCCCTTTATGAAGATGACCCGTGCCGGCTAAAATTTTCCAGACAGTTTCAGCACCTTCAGTCTTCCACTGTGAATCACTACAGTCAGCATTTATCACTATGCCCCGCTGTGGGGCCAACTGCCAAGTACATTTTTTACCCGGTGGTGGAACAACCTCGGTGCTGCCATATTTAAATGGCTGTTGAATGTGTTTTTCTTTCAGATTACATTTTTTCACTTGCGTCCACTCAAAATCTAAAGCTGTGCCTGGTGTAATGTGTCTATCGACCAGCAGGTGGAGAAGTTTTATGAACCCTTTGATCCTCGAGCCCCCACCCCTGTCCCTCCTCTGCCTCATGCTGCTCCTGATGTGAGAAGTTCCTGCATAAACTTCCACTCCACAGAGGGAGAACATATGTTGGAGATCTAACAGAGGCACACCAGAAAGAGCAGACAAAGAAACTTTTGAGCTGGACCTATTTCCTATTCTTGGATTGTTTTCTCAAATCAGGGTCTTCATTTGTATGGATCACTTTGTCAAAGCATAGTGTGGATGTTTGATTGTGGAGTGTAAATGTAACTGCTATAGACATGGATACATCATTTACTGTGAGACCTCTTGTCTTTGCCCTTCTGCTCTCCCTTAATCTGCACTTACACCTTTTTGTTTGGGCTGCTATGGACTCCTGCTATGATGAGGAGGGTGTGCCAAGCAGCTGTATGCCCAAGTTTGAGAATATTGCCTTCAGTCGCACTGTGGTGGCTTCCAATGTGTGTGGTTCTCCACCTGAGGACTACTGCATGCAGACGGGCTCAACTCGTTCATGCCACATCTGTGACACCTCAGATCCATACCAGAGCCACAATACCAGCCTCCTGACAGACTTCCATCGGAATGAGGAGCCCACGTGGTGGCAAAGTCAGTCCATGTACTTTGGTATCCAACACCCCAATTCCGTGAACCTCACCCTCCACCTTGGTAAGAGCACACATCCTAAATACATTTAAATATCTGACTTTACTTTACTTTGAGTTTACTGCCTGTGGTCAGGGAGGCCTAATAGCTATGTCTAGAGTTCACTTATAGTCTCTTTTATTGTAATGTTGTGTATAAATATATTTATAATACGGCACCGCATTTGTTGTTTTGATGATCTGAGCCTCTACAGACTGCAGATAGACTCCAGTCTGGTGTGAGTCTCACTGAAATACAGTACATGTTATGGAT